>JAJPUD010003185.1:175454-218676 GCA_023553655.1 Myrmecobius fasciatus | reverse complement strand
CTTCCATGTTATTCTGGGTAGCTGTCTTCTCATCTTTATAAACCCCTTTTTATTTTCTTACAGTGAGAAATACTAAAAAGTTGAGTTTCTACAGCAAGCTTTGAGGTAGTGTAGGGTAGTGGGTACCACTGACCAATAGGTTTTCAGAATGTAAGAGGTTAAAGAAGGTTAAGATTACACAGAACAATTAAGTGATCAATAGAAGCCTTGAGGAAACAAGAATTTAGGGAGCTAGAAAAGCACAGATGGATTCAGTCAATCACAAAAGAGTCTTGTGGTTTTGAGAAAACCACAAATTTAAGATTAATAGCCCATCCAGCCCAAACCTGACTTGACCAAATCACTATTGTGCCTGTTTAATAGGCTAATTGAATATTAAACAATACACACACACACACACACACACCCTTGGAAGAGTTTTCTGCCATTTCAAACATGGGATGTATGATGAGGGAAGAGGAACATGTTGATACATATTTGGGGGAAAGATAGTGGGCGTATCAGGAAGATTTTAACCCGGAAGGGAACAGACCAATCCATTCTCTGAAGGGAAGGGCTACACCAAGCTAACAAATATAAAGCTTCTCCTGCTTCCGTGCTCAGGGTTCCCTCTTCCTGAAGTGGAGTGGGGTTCACTTCTGGCCAGAAATATTAATACCATTCCTTAAGATTCTTCTTTACTAAATTTTCCTCCTTATCTGACTTTCAGTGTTAAGAATGTATTTCTGAGCACCAGCCCTGAAGTCAGGAGGACCTGAGTTCAAATCTGATCTCAGACACTTAACACTTCCTAGCTGTGTGAGCCTGGGCAAGTCATTTAACCCCAATTGCCTCAGGAAAGGAAAAAAAAAATTTCTAATACTACTCACCTTTTGTGCTGTTTTTCTTCCATGGCAGGTGGGATTGGGGAAAATGTAGTCTCATATGAGCAAAAAGAGTTTCATCACCAATTCCCTCCATCATCTCCTTAAAGTAAAAGAGGTTGGGATCAGACTTTTCAGAAGTCTGATCTTCATTCCAAGTCTATTGCAAAGGGTTATTGGTTCCGAAAGAAATCTCAGCCCAGTCAGGTCCTTCTGAGGCCACAGCATAAACCAGGAGGTTGTGAGATAAGCAATCAAGAATCCCAGCAGTTTTCAAGAGAGGTCATATATACTATCATGAGGCTTACAGTACTCAGACTTGCAGCCCAAACCAGATAAAATTGGGAAATATTCAACAAAATAAAGAAAAACATGGATAACATATTTTAAAACTAGGTTAATATGAGAATGATAAGAATACTTAATGCAGAAATGTACATTGTTGTTCAGTCATTTCAGTCACGTCCAACTCTTTATGACCCCATTTGGGATTTTCTTGGCAGAAATACTAAAGTGGTTTGCCATTTTCTTCTCCAGGCTAACAGAGTTAAGTGCCTTACCCAGAGTCCTACAGCTATTGTCTGGTCTTGGATTTGAACTCAGAAAGATGATTCTTCCTGAGGGCAGGCCAGCACTCTGCGCACTATGGTTCCACCTAGCTATACCTATATAGAGATCAGTGACCCCCATTTCTGAGTTTGATACTACCAGTCATCATAATTCAAGTCTTTTACAACTCAGAACAACACAGAAGCAGAAAATTTCAGTTGAGAGGGATCTCAGTCATCATCTAATCCAACCTGGGGGGGGAAAATCCCTACTATACCTGATTTGTGTTCATTTAGGAGTACACTACCACCTGAGAAAGTTCATTTTTCCATTCCACTTTTGAACAACTCTAGAGGCAATTATGTGGCTCAATGGATAGAGGGCCAATCTTGGAAGGAAGGAAGGAAGGAAGGAAGGAAGGAAGGAAGGAAGGAAGGAAGGAAGGAAGGAAGGAAGGAAGGAAGGAAGGAAAGAAGGAAGAAAGGAAAGAAGGAAGGAAGGAAGGAAAGAAGGAAGAGAAAGCATGAAAGAAAAGAGAAAAGCTAAAAAAAAAAAAAAGAAAAGAAAGCAGTCTGGAAAAACTTAACCAACACATTAACAGAGTGATAACATATGTGAAGTTCCATATCTGATGCATTTTATTTTTTTCAACTGATCTTCAAATGGTATGGTTTCAATTTGTCTTTTCATTCTAATTGCCCTCCTATGGAAGTAGTCCAGTTTGTCAATGTCCTTTCTAAAAGGCGGTACCCAGAACTGAACATAATTTCCTAATTTCAACATAATTCTTTTAAACTTCCTTCATCAATTTTCTTATTGGTGACTTCATCAGTATCTCACTCTCCACTTATTCTTCTCCTCTGCTTATGCCTTCCCTATTCTAAAAAAACAAGGGAAACTGGGTGACTCAGTGGACCCAGGTCTAGTATCAGGAAGAGTCATCTTCCTGAGTTTAAATCTGGCTTCATACACTAGCTGTGTGACCCTGAGTAAGTCACTTACCTCTGTTTGCCTCAGTTTTCTTATCTGTAAAATGATCTAGAGAAGTAAATGGCAAACCACTCCCAGTATTTCTATCAAGAAGACCCCAAATAAGGCCACAGAGTCAGACATGAAACAACTCAAAAACAAATCCTAAAAAACAAAATAAAAAACCTTTCTTTTCATCCTACTTTCCCTTCAAACTTCCCCCCTTGTCTGTCTGTCTGTCTGTCTGTCTCTCACACTCACTTTATGTCTATCTGTCTGTATCTCTCATTTCTGCAAAGCCTGGAGTGAGGTACATTTTCTCATCTTTTCTATGAACACTAACTTGGTTATCATAATTATACAGTATTCACTTTGGGTTTTTAGTAGCCATTTATATTGTAGTCATTGTGTAAATTGTTTTACTGCTTCCATTTTTTTCACTCTGCATCAGTTCAACAAGTCTTTTCATGCCTCTCCAATTTCTTCTTATTCACTATTTATTTTGATACATTAATATCCCATTAGAGTCATATGCCACAGTTTTACTATTGCTCACTTTTTGCATAAGATATAGATCCCCAATTAATAAGCATTTATTTTTAATTCTACTTTGCTACCACAGAAAAATACTGCCATGAATATTATGATGTATATGAAGATCAAGTGAGATAATATTTGTTTTTGTTTTTTTTAAAAGCACTTAGTACTGACACATAGTAATGACACATATAAATGTTTGTCCATTTTCCTCCTCTTCTCTCCTTTTTCCTTCTTTTCTCCCATCCCCTGTCCTTCCTTTCCATTTCCTTCCTTACTGACTTTGATCTCTTTGAAATATTTTCTCAGCAATGGGTACCACTTTCTTTTTAATCAAATCAGTTCTAATACAACATAGATTATGGTTTTAGAGGTAAATAAGACTTTAGAGGCCATGGATTCCAATCTCCAAACCTCTCATTTTGAAGAGAGAAAGCTGGTTATAAAGAATTGAGAAATAATGGGCTATACTTGCTGTCTCCACAGATTCACTTCACTATTACAGCAGCATCTGCTTGTTCTTTGGATTCTGTTATTAGAAGGAGGGGTTTAAGGAAAAGAAAGAAAAATCCATTTACAATCTTGAAGTACAGTTAAGCAGAGGCTCAATGAGCACTTTTTGAAGATGCCCTAGACAAGATTCATGATTTAGTTAGATTAGAGAGAGGATTGATGGTCTCTGAGGTCCTGTCCAACTCAAAATTTATATAATTCTATGATTCTAAAGACAGATTTTGGTACTACATAAATATGAAGAGTAATTCATTATGTTTAAACACTTGTAACTAGGAACTCACTACCCCTTCTAACAGCTGTTCTGTTTGTCTGCAGCTTCTAATTACAAGGAAGTTTTTCTTTATGCTTGACCTGAAATCTGTCTCCCTGAAATGTTTATCTCTTGATCCAATTTAACACCTTTTTCACATGGCAACCTTTTAGTAATTTCAATATTTCTGAATATTCCCCTAAGTCCCCCATCAAGTCTACTCTTCTCTAGGTGAAATAGTTCCTTCAGCCAATCCTTAAATGATATGGCATCAACTTACCTTTTCATCCTAACCACTCTTCTCTAGAAGCAGTCCAGCTTGTTAATGTCCCTTTTAAAATATGATGCCCCAAACCAAACAAAATTGTGGTTTATGACTGTAATGGAAAACTGCTGTGTTCTAAGGAATGATGAGCTCAATGATCTTAGAAAAACATGGAAAGACTTGCATGAAATAAAAAAAAAGAGTGAAATTGGGTGGGGGGAGCCAAGATGGTGAAGAGTAGACAGGTCTTTGAGCTTTTCCTGGCTTCCCTCAGATCAATACCAGAACAAGCCTCTGAATGGGTTTTGGAGTAACAGAACCCACAAACATTTGGAGTGTAACAAATTTCCAACAGAAGATATTTTGGAAGAACTTCAGGAAAGGTCTATCTCAATCAGGCAGTGGGAGGAGGGAGGGTTTGCAGGCCAGCACAGAGACAGCACAGAATAGTGCAGTGCAGGGAGACCTAAGGTGGAGAGGCTTTTGGAGACTGGGGGAATCTAGTGAGAGACTTGTAGCCAAAATACAGCAGTATTTGCTACTCTGTCCTGATGATTCAGAAGCCAGTGAATCAGCGGATTAGCTGTGAGACTTTCAATGCAACTGCAGAAGGCAAAGAGAGAGCCTCTGAATCCCAGCATAATGTAGAACTTGGCCACACTCTCTCAGCATATGTAGGAAGCCAGCAGCACCAGCCCCAGGGCAACATGAAGCCACTGTCACCTATAAAAGAAGCTTGGGACAATCTTCCCTTTACCCTAAGAGCAGACTTAGATCTTTAAAAATGAACAGAAAAGCAAAAAAGAGCTCTGACCATCAATAACTTTTATGAAGACAGAGAAGAACAGACCTCAGATTCTTTTATTATTATTATTATTAAAGCTTTTTATTTACAAAACATATGCATGGATAAATTCTCAACACTGACCCTTGCAAAACCTTCTGTTCCAAATTTCGTTTTCCTCCCCACCCCCAGATGTCAGGTAGTCCAATACATGTTAAATATGTTACAATATAAGCTAAATCCAAAATATGTATACATAGTTATACAGTTATCTTGCTGCACAAGAAAAATCAGATCAAGAAGAGAAAAAAAACTGAGAAAGAAAACAAAATGTAAGCAAACAACAACAGAAAGAGTGAAAATGCTATGTTGTGGTCCATTGTCCTCTCTCTGGGTGTAAACGACTCTCTTCATCACTGAACAATTGAAATTGGTTTGAATCATCTCATTGTTGAAGAGAGCCATGTCCATCAGAATTGATCATCACTTGTTGTTGCAGTGTACAATGATTTCCTGGTTCTGCTCACTTCACTTAGCATCAGTTCATGTAAGTCTCTCCAGGCCTCTCTGAAATCATCCTGCTGATGCTGGAATAATAATATTCCATAACATTAATATACCATAATTTATTCAGCCATTCTCCAACTGATGGGCATCCATTCAGTTTCCAGTTTCTTGCCACCACAAAAAGGACTGCCACAAACATTTTTGCACATGTGGGTCCCTTTCCCTCCTTTAAGATCTTATTGGGATATAACTTTTTGAGCATAGTTCCAAATTGCTCTCCAGAATGGTTGGATCTGTTTACAATTCCACCAACAATGTATCAGTGTCCCAGTTTTTCCACATCCCCTCCAACAATTGTCATTATCTTTTTATGTCATCTTAGCCAATCTGAGAGGTGTGTAGTGGTATCTCAGAGTTCAGACTTCAGATCTTGAAGACACCAAAGGCAAAATGTCTTCAGATGGTACCTCAAAAAATAATATAAATTGGTCTCCATCTCACAAGACTCTCTTGGAAGAATTCAAAAAGGATAAATGAAAAACGGGGAAAGGAAATGCAAGCTATGGAAAAGGAACAGTAATTATCTGAAGAAAACCACTTCAACCTTAAAGAATAGTTTTGGCAAAATGGAGAATTAAATCAACTCCTTGAAAAACAACTTCTGAAATGGAAAAAAATCCAATGAACAAAACAACTCATTTAAAAGTTCGATTGGTCAAATGCAAAAGGAGGTAAAAAATTAATTGAAGAAAATAAATAACTAAAAATTAGAATTGAACAAATGTTAGCAAATGACTCAGTGAAACATTAAGAATCAGTTAAACAAAACCAAAAAATAAATGAAAAAATAGAAGAAAATTTAAAATACCTTATCAGAAAAACAACTGACCTGGAAAATAGATCCAGGAGAGACAATCTAAAAATTAATTGGACTCTGAAAACCATGATGGGGAAAAAAAAATCCTGGACAACATATTCCAAGAAATCATCAAGGAAAACTGCCCTGATGTCCTAGAATCAGAGGGTAAAATTGCCATTGAAAGAATCCACCAATCACCTTCTGAAAGAGATCTGAAAGTGAAAACTCCAAGGAATATTGTAGCTAACTTCCAGAATTATCAGACCAAGGAGAAAATATTGCAAGCCATCAGAAAGAAACAATTCAAATATAGAGGAGCCTCAATCAGGAATACTCAGGATTTAGCAGCTTCCACTTTAAAGGATTGAAGGGTCTGGAACATGATATTCTGGAGGGCAAAGAAACTTGGATTACAGCTAAGAATCAAATATTCAGAAAAATTAAGCATTATCTTTCAGGGGGAAAAAAGGACATTCAATGAAATAGGAAATTTTCATTTATTTTTAATGAAAAGAACAGAGTTGAATGGAAAAATTGATCTTCAAATACAGAACTCAAGAGAAACATAACAAGTAGAGAGAGCAGGAGGAAAACAAATGCTCAATAATTGAAAAAATGATTTTAAGGGAAAAAAAGAGCAAAATGAGTAGAATCAAGAAAATGTATACAGTAATAGCAATGTTATTTTAAGAGCAACTTTAAGGAAGTAATTTTGTTTATTATAAATATCCAGATTAACTACAACAGATATATGAAGACAGATGCTATCTGCATCCAGAAAAAGAACGGATAAACAGATGTAAAAAATGATTTTACATATTATATACATATACATATATACGTATTTGTTTCTAATATTAGTTATCTTTAGGGTAGAGAAAGGGAAGGAAGAAAAAAAGATAAAAAGAAATTTACATGATAATTTTACTATATGTTTAACTGGAACAGCAAGTTATACATAATAGATTTGCAGTTTCATGCTCAATCATCTTTTAAATTTTGCTCTGTTACAGAAGTTTGTTTTATCCCCTAAATTAAAATTAAATTTTAAAAAAATTGCTTTATCCCCTAAATTAAAAATAAAATAAAATAAAAACTTTAACACTTCCTCCAGGCTTCCTCCATCAATTACCTCCTTTTCTTATTTGTGTTGCCAACATCAATATCTCACTCTCCACTAGGTCTTTCTTCTCTGCTTAAGGCTTTTCTATCCTAAATTTAAAATTTTTTTTTCTTTTGTTCTATTGTCCCCTCAAGCTCTCTTGCTCCCTCCTTCTTTCTCCTTTTCTGTGTCTCTGTCAGTCTGTCTGTCAGTCTGCCTTTCTCTGTACGTGTTTGGCTCCCTTCTCTTCCCCCTCAATTATACTACAAATATAAAGATAGAAAAGGCCTTATAATCAATCTGATTCAATCCCCTTCAGATGAAGATAATAAGACCCTGAGAGGTAACTTGCTACACAAGTAATGAGCAGCTGAATTGTAAACTAAATCCAGGCCTTTTGCCTCTAAAACCGCCACTCTTTCCACTGCACTCCACTGTGGAGTTGTTTCCAATCCCTATATTCATGAGTAGCCTGTGTGTGTCCAACTTGAAAATATATTCAAATGTTCTGTTTGGATTGTTAGATTATTCCCTATAATATCTTGATTCTGAAATCCCAGAATTATAGTAAAAAGCAATTTTTTAAAAAAATCTCAGACAAGAGGAAAGCTTTTTTGGATTTCTGGTAGCTTTCAGAACTTGAGATTATACCTCCAGAGTTGAAAGTTCTGAAGTTTTTTTGGGTTTTTTTTTTTTTTAAAAGCTAAATGCTTTTGTTGTTGCTTTAAATCCTTTTGTCCTTTTGTCCCCTCCTCTCATTTTATAAATGAGAGCAGTAAGGTTTAGAGAGGAGTGACTCCCCTAAAATCCAATAGATAGCAAATATCAAACATAAGATTTGAATCCAGGACTTCTGAGTCCAAAGTCAAAGAGCTTTCTTTTGAATCATACATTATTATTATTATTCATAATTACATTTTTACATATAATTTAATATTATATTTTATCTTTTAAATATAATTCCCAAAGTTTGCCAACACAGATCCTAACCATGAAGCATTTTAGTAAAGAAAGACTAGTAACTTTTTACAGAGAGGGAAACTGAGGCTTAGAGCAGAGAGAAATTTAGAAGGCATAAATGGAATCACTAACAGAATCCAGAGCTGTTAAATCTCAACACTTTCCCCAAGAGATCACAATGCCACTTATTTGCAGCTGTGTTGCCCCCACATAATGTGAATTGGGAATAACTGGAAGCTAAATCTAGAGCTTTCTATATTCAGCTTGGAGGCTAGCGATTGGCTATATTTTGTCATAGAAGTGGAAGTTCATTTCTTTGGCTGTGGGTTGAGCTTTAGGAGAATTATCTTTTTAAGGTGAAACAGAAAAACCACTTCTGCTCATTTATTTAAAAATAATAATAATAATGTATTTTCTTTACCACCCTCAGTCTGTTTTTCTGCTCATTTTCTCCCCCTTCACAGCCTCTCCAGTTGGGGTTTCTCCTTCCTTCTGACTCTTCCCTCCTCCTCTCTCTCCTGCCCGCCCTCAATCCCTGGCTCAGTGTCTTTAATCTCTGCCCATAGCGACGGGGAAGAAAATAACAACATAACATTCAGGCAGATGAGAAAGAAGGTTTGGGAGAAGCATTGGCTGGAGAAGCATTCTGCCAGGAGCCCAGAAGGGAAACCCATTGCTGATTTGTGTCTTAGGAAAAAAGAAAGAAGAAGGGCAAAGGAGGAAGAACAGGATGGAAGAAAGCAGAGAATACAAGAGCACTTTGATGAGACAACCAATCCATCAAATGATGAATCAAGAAACACTTACTAAATATCTACTATGTGCTGGGTATTGTGATACATGATGGGACCAAAGACAAAAGGGAAACTGATTTTTCCTCAATAAGCTTACAGTCTATTAGAGGAAGCCATACGTCTATATAATGTACATATAAATATACATAGTTTATATGTATTGTGCAATATGGCACACATATATACTTTTTTTATATAATATACTATGTAACCATACATAAGGATTATACACATGCCTTGCACAATACACACATTCATGTGTGTCCACTGCCCATGTACATATATTGTGTGGTACCCATATATGTTTTTACATTCTACATGTATGGATGCACTATACACATATGTATATATATAGTGTATCCATACATGCAAACTAAATACTAGGTGGTAGGGCAGGGAAACACAGCAGCTAGAGTATTAGGAAAGATTTAATGAAACATGTGGGTCTGAAGCTAAGCTTTGAAGAAAACAAGGTTGTAAAAGGTGAAAGTTAAGAAGGAAGGTATTCCAGGTATGGGGGAATGACCTGAGCAAAGGCATGGAGATGGGACAGGAAATATTCATCTGAGGAATAGCTAGAAGGCCACTTTGTTTAACTAATACTTATAAAGGGTAGGAAAATATATTCAATTGTCCCCTTTCTTTCCCCCCAGCTTTTCAGCCTGTTCTCACCCTTAATAATTAGACATAGTTAAATACTGAGGGGAAAAAAAAACTCTCTTTGCTAAAGGAGGTCGAGGAATTAATGTGTCAGTAAAGTGGCACCTTAATATTGGCAGAAAGGGGAGGAGTTAATCCTTCTGGGCAACAAACTCGGGATATCCTTGAAAGGTGTGGTCCCTGAAATCACCTTATTTTAGAAAAGAAAGTAAAAAAGTTCCTTCCAGCCACAAGACCAGACAGGTGAGAAAGGAGAAGGGAGAGAGCCAGGGGTTCTGAGGCACTGAAAGGTGACTGGCTATTACTAATCTCCTGGAAGAGCTTGCACACTTCCCTAGTAAATTTGGGAATGGCCTGGATCGCTAGGATTAGTTAACTCCAAGCTACCACTGGGTCTGGAAGGCTTGCTCCTGGGCGTCAAGCACTCAGGACTGCCAACACCTGCTTCCTTATAGGAAGTTGTGAGTTATGACTGCAGCTGTGGAGGCTGCTGGTGAAGCAAGAGATTAATAAATGATCACCCAGGGCCTGGGAAAACAAAGCCTGAAACCATTAGTGTGAAGACTGTGATTGGAGCTTACCATGTTGAGCTCCAAGCCGTATATGCTAACCACACTTCCCACTTTCTGGTGTTTCAGGTCTGGGTCTCTGTCAATGCCTCAAAAAAAAAAAAAAAAAAAAAAAAAATAGGTGTCAAAATTGCATGAGGGGCCCCCAGACTGAAGAGGTTTTCATTCAGGTCCCTCTTCAGGAAAGCTTTCCTCAAGGACTCCAGCCTAGATTGAAAAAAGTTCCTCCCTCCTTGTTACCTTCCTTTTCCAAACTTAATATATTTAGTCATTTATTTTGACATTTCATATCTTAATTTTTCAACTGGAAGGGACTTAAGAGGTCAGCTAGTCCAACTGTGTCAATTTGCAGATCTGGAAATTAAGACTCAGAAAAGTGTCCAAGATACAAGGGAACTAAATGCAGAGCTTAGATTCAAAACCAGATACTGATGCAAATACAGCACTTTTTCCCATGACACGTCCTCTTTGATACAAATCTATTTAACTGCTAACTTTCTAGCTGCCTAGATCATTAGACTTCTTCTGTGTCCTGCTCTCTGGTACTACGTCCTAGTCTTGCTATGGCCCCATTCCCTGATAATCCTCCTGGGCTTCTCCAGTCTCAGGTTCACATCTTGGATTCACAACTTGCCTACTGATAATATTTGGACATTAACTTTCCCAGCTTCACTTGCCTCCACCAGGACCTAACTTAAGAGACTTACATGTGGACATCTCGGTACTTCAAGATCGATCTGTGACTTCATATATCTGGATACCCTCTCAAATGATGGGAATCACCAGCCTTCCATTTCCTCTAATTCTGAATGATGCTTTCCATGAGTCCTGCACAAAAGATCTACCCAGCATGCTAGAGATCTTTCCCAAAAGTCTTGACATTGCAGAGATAGCAAGAGAATATGTGAGCCATTTTTTGGTCATTTCTTCCTGTTATCTCTTTCTTTTCTCTAGATGAAATGCTCTATGCTACATATGTACATGTCTTCATTTGTGGGGCATCCAAGCCTTCTTATGTTCATTTTGCTGCTTTCCATCATCTTTTCTATGACCTGTATCTTTAGTCTGGGGCATAATCTATAATTCACATCCAGAGAAGAATTGTGGTTCAGATCTAGCTATGGTAAGCAGCTACGTATCACTGTGAATGGAGTGCTGGACTTAGAATGAGTAAAATCATTCACTTATGTATTTTCTGGTGTATTTAAATCTGTGTAAATTCTAAACATCCTGTTTATTGGATAAATGGTTTATTCTCTTAGAAAAATATGCAAGACCTGAGTTCAAATTCTCTCTGAGATACAAGCTGTTGTGACCCTAAATAAGTCATTTAATTTCTCCCAGAACAAATCCCTTCATCTGTACAATAATGGTTCCTCACTCACAAGAATGTCTTGCATATCAAATGAAATAACAAACAATTATCTCTTCCATATTACAACTTTCTACATTGCGACTTTTAGTATCATGGTTTCAAAATATTAAGAATTGGCACAAGAAATTAAATGGGAATTTGGGAGGAATTTTGCAGAAGTCACAGGTGACATAAAACCTATAACCAAATACCCAAATTTTATAATAAGGTACTGTAAATGTCTCATAAAAGAAAAAGGAAAAATTTAGATTTCTTCTTTGGTACAAGGGGAAGGCCAAAAAATTTTAATAGGTTTTCCATATCACAGGCCACCCTACCAATGAGGTGGAAGGGACAATTGTATATACAATGCTTTGTTAGTACTACATGCATGCTAGCTATCATTATTTCATTAATGAGGGAGATTTCATCAGAGCAATACAGATGGGTGATTGTTCTATGACTTATATTTTAAAATAATTTCCTCAGGCACCAACTGACTAAGCTATTTACACAGGGTCACCCAGAACATCTATGTTTAAGGCAGGATTAGAATTCCCTGACTCTTGAGTCCAGCTCTCTAGGCACATCTTTCAACTGAGTATATTTTCACTGGCCATCTCCTATGCCTGGAGTACTTTCTCTCCTTGCATCTGTTTCTTGACTTCCTTCAAATCTCAGCAAAAATCCTACAAGAAGTCTTTCTCAGTCCTCCTTAAAGTTAATACCTTCATTGGAGATCATCTGTTTGTACTATATATTCATCTTATTTATACATAATTATTGGTATATTGTTATCCACATTCGATTGCAAGCTTCTGGAGGGCAGGGACTGTTTTTGCATTTCCTTGAATTCCTACTGTGCAGTGAGCATATATGTTGTGTGTATTGAGTCTTCAGGCATGTCTGAATGCATTTGAATGACTGCATTTGGGGTTTTCTTGGCAAAGATACTGGGAGGTTTGCTATTTTCCTTCTCCAGCTCATTTTATAAATGATCAACTGAAGCAAATAGGGTTAAATTACTTGCCCAAGATTACACAGTGAGTAACTGTCTTTGGCCTGATTGAACTCAAGAAAATGAATCTTCCTGATTCTAAAACTGGCACTGTATTTACTGAGTTTAGCACAGTGCCAGACAAATAGTAAGTATTTGTTATTGCTCATCCTTCATTCTAGAAGAGGTCCAATGTCATCATGATGGTGATATCTTTATTTTTTTTCATGAATTGGATGTAAGTTAAGTAGAGTTGTTTGAATTCATTAACCTCTCCTTCCCTGTGTCATCAAGGTCCAGTGGAAAGACAAAAGCCAAGTTGACTGGCGATAGCCCAGGAAGTAGTGATTGAGTTTAGCCTTTCTAAATTAAAATCTTAATAATAAATTGTCTTAATATAAGGTCCTAAATTGACCTAAAACAGTATTTAACTTCTCACAAGAAAAGAAAAATTATTCTTTTAAAAATGAGCCTTTGTCTCAGAAAAAAAATATTTGGAGACATGACATAATTATCAAAGGCAATCCAGCAATCCATTTTCCTCCTATTGTTCTGTTATATGAGCTTTTACTCGTGGATGTTATATGTACTGTTATGTGTACATAACAAACCTTGTGAGCACTTACCAATTATTTTTTATGATGCCAGCCAGAATGGGATCCAAATGGAAAGCAACTAGGAACTTACTTCACTGTAGGGATGAGAGGCTGAAAGTAACAATGGTCTGTCCTCCCTAGAAGCTTGGGCTCCTGGTGATATACAAATCTATCACCTTATGGTAATCTCCAATTGGGCCAATAATGATAGTTTGATCACAGTGGGGTGTTATCAATGAGAAGAGAAGAGAAAAGAGTAATGAATTCTCTGATACAGATTAAATAGGTTTGCAACTCAGATCACATTTTAGGCACGAGTTAGGTAGGAATATTTTCCTGCCATAACATTAATTGCAGTAATTCTCATGCTCTGCTACTGTTTCCTCATCCAAAATATCCCATCCTAATAAGCCAAATTCTTTCTGTAAATAAATTTCAAGAGATTCTTCCTGGATATTTTACAGGAAAAGGGTAAGGACTTTGGAAAGCTCAAATTAAGGATTCACGATGTGGTGGAAAGAAAATTGGAGCACAAATGTAAACAACTCTCAAGTTTCACTTTGTATCCAGGAAATTAGCAAAAAAGATAAAAGTCAAAAATTGTCAATATTGGAGGGAATGCAGGAAAGCAGACCCTAATGCATCTTTGGTGGAGTTTTAAATTGGTTTAACTACCCTGGAAAGTATTTTAGAATTATGTGACAAAACTCACTAAATTTTCTATGCCATTTGATCCAGCAGCACTACAATGAAGCCCATATGTTCTATTTATCTATACATACATATGTGTATGTATATGTGTGTGTTTAGAATATGTATTTATTTAGAATATATCTGTCATTTGTGCACATTTATATATACACATATATATGTCATAAATAGCTCTCCTTCTCCCAGGACTTGTTTGTATGTTGTCAACCCCAGTTCCTAGAGATATTTCCTTATATTCCCAGCATACAATATACATATGTATACAAAATACATACATACATAAGTGTGTACATATAAACATACACACATATAATATAATATGGATAATTGAAGCAAAAGTAAGGAGGAATTCCAGGTATGGGGGATAGCTAGTCTGTCTGTGTGCTTGTGTATATAATATATACATATTATATAATATTGTATAATATTATATAATAATGTAATATAGGCACACATTTATATTAGCTCTATTTGTATATAAATTAATGGAAACTGAGGAGAACTCATTGATTGGGGAATGGCTGGACAAACTGTGGTACATAAATGTGATGGAATCTTATTGGGTACTACCAAAAAAAAAACAAACAAGGAATTCAGAGAAAAATAGGGATACTCAAATGAAATGAGCGAAGTGACGTGAGCTGAACCAAAGAACAACAAAGATAATGATTATAAAAATGTAAATGAGTATACAAAAGATAACTGAATGCCAAACACTTCAATCAACCTTGATTTTGGGTAACAAAAGATTTAATTCATTTCTCTCCTTGTTGCAAGAAGAGATTAAAGGTACAGAATGTTGTATATATTATCAGTTATGGACTCTTTGTAGAACAGTTTTGCTTAAATTTTGTAGTTGTTACAATACAGAATTCAATGTAGAGGAGAGAATGTGAGGAAATAAATGTGATAGAAACAAAAAGCATCAATAATTTTCTTTAAAAAAACATATTGAACTAAGAAATAGGAGAACTGGGTTCTGGTTCAGGTCATATGACATTAAAATAAGTCATTTCCCTTCTCATAACAGTTTTCCCATTTGCAAAATGAATATATTAAATTAGCTGATCCCTTTGGTTCCTTCTAGTGCTCATATTCTATGATTCCACAAAAATCTCTTTCAGACTGGGAAGTTACTTTGTTGGACTCTGAACCTAGTAATTTACTAAATGATGCACAAGTGAGTTATTGCTGAAAGAGTTAACCCAGAGTGCTGGGAAATAATTGGAGCTGGCCATATCTACATATGAAAGGCCAGGAATGTGGCCAGTCCAGTAGAAGAGACAATAATCTTGACTCCAGCTTTATCTGTGAGCCTTCCACACCACCTTCCCATCATAACTCATCTATATGGCAGAACAGAAGAGGCTAAGGAATTAAATAAAATTTAGAGGACCTCAAAGTTTTTTGGTAGTTATTAGACTAACAGCCCTTAAATGATGGACAGGTATAGTGTAGCCTTCCAAGATTAAAATCAGGAAGCACCTTCATAAACCAGAGATCCAAAACTCTGTAATAGGAAATTTAGTGCAAAAAAATAGCAAATTTGAGCTTGAGGATACTAACTACACTAGAAATGTCTCCTTTTTTAGTCTAAAGAATTTGGCACCTAAAGATAAGAATCAGCTTTTGGAGAAGAATGACATCAGTAACCAAGATTCTAAAAAGAAGACATCATTTCCGAGAGAGAGAGAGAGAGAGACAGAGAGACAGAGAGACAGAGAGAAAGAGAGAGACAGAGACAGAGACAGACACACACAGAGAGAGACATAGAAAGAAGGAAGGAAGAGAGGGATAGAGAGGAAGAGAGACAGAGAGAGGACAGAGACAGAGAGACAGAGACAGACAGACACAGAGAGAGACCGACACACAGAGAGATAGACAGACAGAGAAAGAAAGAGATAGAGACAGAGACAGGAAGAAAGATAGGAAGGGGGAAGAGAGGGAGAGAGAGGAAGAGAGAGAGAGACGGAGACAGACAGACAGACAGAGACAGAGAGACACACACATAACTGGAGAGAGAGAGAGAGGAGAGAGAAAGTGAGAAAGAGACAGAAAGAGAGAGATACAGAGAGACAGAGAGAGACATACACAGAAAGAGACAGAGAGAGAAGGAAGGAAGAGAGACAGAGAGAGATGGACAGAGACAGAGACAGACACACAGAGAGAGATAGAGACAGAGAAAGAGAGACAGAGACAGACAGAGACACCTACAGAGAGAGAGAGAGAGAGAGAGAGAGAGAGAGAGAGAGAGAGAGAGAGAGAGAGAGAGAGAGAGAGAGAGAAGGGAGGGAAGGAGGGAGGGAGAGAGAAAGAGAAAGTGAGAGAGACAGAGAGAGAGAGAAGGAGGGAGGGAGGGAGAGAGAGAGAGAGAGAAGACTTCCCTTAACCCCCACCCCAGGAAAGACTTTTGCCCATGGCTGAGGCAACTGATGTTTTCAAAGAATGGTTTGGTTTTTGTTTGTTTGTTTGTTTTTTAAGCCTCTGGATTTTGAATTTGAGTATTGCATTACTCACTTTCCTCATAAGGGAGAAATCACACAATGGGGAGAAAAGGTACAAACATTTATTAAACCTCTCCTATGAGCAGGCACTATGCTAAGTGCTAAAGTGCTCTTTCAGTCCTCATGACAAACTTGGGAGGCAGTTGACAGCCAAATGTTTAAGCTAAAGTCAAAAGTCAGAAGCATTGAGAAACTTCCAAGCCATATACCCAGGGATGCCCCAACTGGCAACATCTGGTAGTGGGTTCAGTAGAGCAACATTTATGGAGACCAATGAGAAGCAAACACAGTGGATACAAAGTAATAACATTGTTAGAAAATAGTAGCCTCCATGAAGCATCAGTGGTATCACTTGCCCCTCAGTGTGTGTGACCTGGCCATATATCTCCTCTATTTGTGTACTCCTCTAAATGCATACCATGGGTACTGTGTCTTTATGTATGTTCCCTATCTGTATCCATTCTTCCAAGAAGTAGTATGTTTATTTGTGAAAGAATATGACCCTGATTTATGGAAAATTGTATTACTGCTACTTTTCTTGCCATGTCATTTCATGAAATGTCTTTATTCGATACTGTGTCTTATTGCTGACTACTGAAGACAGAGACTGGTGGGAGCACATGAGCAATAGTTTTAGTTGACCTTGATATGCAGGTTATTAATCCCTCTCTGGAAAACTCACTCTCTAAAATGAAGAAAGGAGATTGTCCCTTGATGCAAACTTGAAGACCCAGCTCAAGAATACAGATAAAATAATGATACAGATTTTTCTTATTTATTTGTTTTAATAGTGTTCTATTTTTCCAAATATATGTAAAGATAGTTTTCAATATTTACCACTGCAAAATTTTATTTTCCAAATTTTTCTCCTCCCTTGTTCCCCTCCCCTGCCAAGATAGCAAGCAATCCAATATAGGTTAAATGTGTAATTCTTCTAAACATATTTCCAGATTCATCATGCTGTGCAAGAAAAATCAGATCAAAAGAGGAAAAAACACAAGAAAAAAGAAAAAAATCAATCAAACCATCACCACCAACAACAATAAAAAGATGAAAATTCCAAGCTTTGATCCACATTCAATTTCCATAGCTCTCTTCGGATATAGATGGCACTTTCCATCACAAGTTTATTGCCTTAAATCACATCATTGTTGAAAAGAACCAAGTTCCTCACAGTTGTTCATCACATAATCTTCTTGTTACTGTCTACAGCATTCTCTTGGTTCTTAGCAGTTCATGTCAGTCTTTCCAGGCTTTTCTGAAATCAACCTGCTCATCATTTCTTCCTTCCTTCCTTCCTTCCTTCCTTCCTTCCTTTTTCCCTCCCTCCCTTTCTTCCTCTCTTTCTCCTTCCTTTATTCCCTCCCTCTCTCCCTCTCTCTCTCTCTCCCAATCTTCTCTATCTTTATTCTGCCCTAGCTACATAACTTCTCCAAAGATGCATAGCCAATGACAGGAGAGATCATGAAATCATTAGGGGAGAGTTCATGCTTCTTGTCAGTCCTGGAAAAAAAATTCTTTAGGGCTGTTGACATCAAAACTTGTGGATCCAACATGCAGAATACAGTTAGGACTCAATAGGCAGGGAGAAAATATTGTTTCCCTCCTAATACTCCCTCTATAGCAATTTTCTCACTACAGCTCTGAAAGGTAATGTTAAAAGAACAAACATTGGTTTAAAGTAAGTAGGATATCTATGGTTGATAGAATATGTTAGATTGGCCTTTTTAGTGTCTAAGTATTCCTAAGTATATTGGGAATTCCCCAACCCAGAAGTCCTAAGATGTTCCTAAAGAGTAATTTCTCCCATCTTGGTCCATTTGAATGGAAGTCAATAAATCAGGTAGCAAGGATAGAAGATCAAGTTTTAATTACCATTAGCTCATGAGCAATTGTTAGGTGAATGATAATATTCTGGAAGAGACATATATATGGTTTTGTGCAACTTTATGTTTGTATATAGGGTTGACATGTTACATTGTAAAAGGAATATATCAGGAAAGACTTTCCATCCACTTCGTTATTAAGATTATATGAAAGAGATGGGATAACAGATGATTTAGGGGAGAATAGGTTAACCTTGGGTTGAAACTTGTTAATTTCAGGGTCTCAGGAATTGCTAAAGATCAATTTTGTACCAGAAGGAATGTTTTCTCCATAGTGAATCTTATCAGAATATCCTAGTGGGACATGAGATTTCTAAAAATTAGTGGAGGTTTCTTTCAAGATTGCTAAGGTTTATCCTGCCCTTGCTGGACTGAGAGTCTCTTTTTATATAATCCTAAAGCTTTATTTCTTTGATTTCTATGATTCTTTTTCTGGAGAGGAAATGGTTTCTCAACACAGTTTTTTTCCTCCACAAAGCACTCTTAATCATCACTGCTCCTGATCCAGGTTGAATTTTTGTGAAATTCATTCCAAGCCCTATAATCTATTTAATATCTACAAGTAACTTCAGCACTGGATTCCATCTCCCTTTCTTACCACAAGGCACATCTATTGTCATTTGATTGTTCCAAAGAATATAAAGCACAGTACCAAAGAGATGCTTAAGTAGGACTTAATATTTTATTATAAATGGTACTTAATATTTTATTGACAAAGATAATACCTAAAGGCAAAATATAGCATATTGAGAGATAAAACTCCAGATGTTGAGTGAGAAAACCTGAGTTAAAAGTCTGGTTTTGAGATCTACAAACTGTAGCCTCATGCCAATCACTTAACCAAATTTAATTTGTTCACCTGTAAAATGGGAAAAATAATAACACCTGCTACTTTACCTACTCCAAAGTTGTTCTGAGGAAAGGCCTTTAAATACATTAATGTACTGTAGAAATGTAAGTTATTATTCTATACTATAAGGCTGGAACTAAAGTGAATCCAAAGAGGGGGCTTATAATTAGTTTATCAGGGGTTTTATAAGTATGTTTTTTCACCTTCCTATGCCTCTGAGGTGTTTCTTCACCTGGCAGGTTGCCATCACTACTGTTTGTTTCCACTATGCTTGATTTGTTAGGATTCCCAGAATTCCCTTCCTAGATTTTATTATTAATTATATCATCTCCCTTCTCTCATATTCTATTGTTAAGGCTGCACAGTAACTAAAAAATGTCAAGGACCCTTGCCTCAAGTATTCAATTGGGCATCAGTGACTCTTCTGCTAAAGTATTATTTCTAGGGACAGCCAGTTCATTCTCTAGTTACAGACTGACTTGGGGCTACACTTGGGAAATGGGATAGGGCCAAGAAAAGTTATTCCTTCTACTTCTACAAAAGTACTTTTTATTGTTTTATAGAGAATGAAATGAAAACTCAAACCCATTACTTTAGTATTAGGTAATTTTGTCCCTTAAGCCTTAGTAATAATCTGTGGTCCGTGTTTGGAATGGAAATGATGATGTAAGCAGATATTCAAAAAGAAGTTAACTTTGCTTAAAATAAGAACAATAACAACTCACCTATGGTAAACATTGCCAAGAACAAAGGAAAAAACCAAAAAGACTTCTTTATCTTTACTTTATGAATAATTCTAACAAACTTCATTACCTTATTCCAAGGCTAAATCAGATTAGAAATAGCAAAATACATGGGGAGATAGAAGTAATTATGAGACCAAATACTAATAATAGTGAGAAATAACCACTGACAATGATGGAGGAGACCAGAAAACTATAAATAGCAGATGCTCAACAGCAGTATAGGTCCACAAAAAGTCCTGCACAATTCAAAAGGCCCTAAGGACTTCACTGTATTAAAACCCCACAGAATAAGTTTTTCAAGGATTACCTAAGTCATCAAGAAAAAGTTATATTCAGTTTAATTCAAAAAATGCAAAGAAATATGTAATATATTTTAGAAAGAATTTTATTGTAAGTGGTTAAAAGAACAAAAATATTGATATTTAAAGAGGTCAACTCCTTTTTCCAGTTTATCTAGAATGGTATTTTCCCTGAGCTAAAGATCCCAGTTAGTCCAGTTTTACTGTTTATGTTTTCATTCAAAAGGATTAATTAGGTTGGACTTGCATTCCCCCATCCCACCTCTCTCTCTCTCTGTCTCTCTCTCTCTCTCTCTCTCTCTCTATCTCTGTCTCTCTCTGTCTCTCTCTCTCTCAAGCAATCACATTAGAAACTCAAAACTGAAACCAGTCTTCATATAAATGTTTCCCCAAGTTTGGAACATATTCCTTCCTATATAAATGAGACTGGGTCATGTCCCTAATCCAAACTTAGGGATTTGGGGCCCCTGAGGAGGACCTCCTCATAGCTCTGATTTGCCCTGAAAATCTGTGGGCTGTTTAAGTTTTCTCCTTAAATGAGCAGAGCATGATTCCCCAAGATCCCAGAGGTGTCTTGAGAGATGTGGCTGCACAAATGAAGGTGCAATATCTAACGTGTTAATAAATTCATGATGTAGCCTAATGAGGTGAGGTTACAGGGATGTTGCCAATAAAAATATCCAAAGTCTATGAATTCCTTTCTTTATTTAAAAAAAGAAAAAAGATTTTCATTCTATTCCCACCCACATGCTTATGTACAGGGACCAATCCTTCCCCTACTAAGCACTTTCATCTGCCCCCAAACCTAGACACTAGGTTATTTTCTCCTCTCCACAACCTCAAAATCCTTGTATTTTGATCTGAGCCTTGCTATTCCCCTCACTAGTTCTTCAGTTTTCATTCCTGAACAAATTTCATTTCTCAGTTCCCTTGAATTCTCTCTCCTTTCCCAAATTCTACCAACTTGATCCACAAAATTTTAAGCCCTGGTAGTTTCCTATAGTCTGATTCTTTTGGTCCTAAGGTCCCTTACTTCTAACTTTTATGATTCTTGCTGGATAGTATGTCAGGTTTGTAGTAAAGAAGATCTAGATTCAAATCCTGACTTGGTAACTAGTTATATCATCCTGGAAGTCACTTAAACTCATACATATACAACACAACTGATTCAATTCTATTTTATTTTTCTCTTTACCCAATGGCTGTGGTGGCAGGCAGCAGCAGTGGAATTAATATAGAAGGATCAAAAACATCAACTGATGCATTTTTTAAACTTTGAAATAACAATTTTGGGGGCAGCTAGGTGGCACAGTGGATAGAGCACCACTCCCTGAAGTCAGGAGAACCTAAGTTTCAAATTTGATCTCAGATACTTAATACTTCTTAGCTGTGTGACCCTGGGCAAGTCATTTAACCCCAATTGCCTCAGCAAAAAAATAAATAAAAATAAAAATTTTCTTTATACTATCTGTTTTCTTTATGGGTTAAAAAAATGCATTGCATTAATTAATTCAACTTGATCCTTTGAGTTATTTTAAAATTTTGTTCCTTCCAGTATTTTAATAGTATAAGTACAGCTTGTTGTTTGTTGTTGTTGCTACTGTTTATCCTTCATTCTCAAAGAGGACTAATGACTTCAGGAGAGTGAATTGGATCTGAGTGGAGCAGAACTGTGAAGTCATCAGTCTCACTCCCTCTTCCAGAACCACCAGAATCCAGTAGCAAGAAATAGGTCAGAACCTTTCAAAACCTGGATGGAAAGTAATCCAATAATAAACATTTTTTTAAAGTAAACTGTATGTAACAAATTCATATACTTCATATACATCTGTATCTGAATATTAAAAATGTTTTTATTTAATTTGGTTAATAATAAGAAATAAAATTTTTAAAAGAACACTAAAAAAAGAAAGAAAGAAAGAAATAGGTCAGGACAACTGACAATGGCCCCAGGTGCAGCTATCGCATTAAAGGATGCCTAGGTTTTGGTGGGATGAGAGTGTTAGGGAAGAGTAAGACTTTCCAATATGGCTTGGTTATCTGGGGAATTTTAACATATATCTTTAGTCGGCAGTGAAAGTGCTGTAGAATCCCAACTAGAACATTTAACGCTGATCCCTAACTGAGGCTCTTTCCTTAGTCACTTTCAGATTACCTGTAGCTTTGTCATGTCTGTTGTTTCTACATTTGTGGGCAGACAGGTCACTGTCCTGCCTAATGGTGGCATTTCAACACTGCCTCATAGAACAAAAGTTGACAACCTTTTAGAAAATGAGGGTTGGAGCAGGATGATTTCAGAGAGGCCTGGAGAGACTTGCATGAACTATGCTGAGTGAAATGAGCAGAACCAGGAGATCATCATACACAGCAACAACAAGACTATATGAGGATCAATTCTGATGGACATGGCTCTCTTCAACAATGAAATGTTTCAAACCACTTCCAATTGTTCAGTGAAGAAGGCCACATACACTCAGAGAGAGAGATGTGAAATATGGACCACAATATAACATTTTCACACTCTCTGTTGATGTTTGCTTGCATTGGGTTTCCCTTCTCAGATTTTTTTTTCTTCTAGATCCAATTTTTCTTGTACAAGATAATTGTATAAATATGTATACATATATTCTATTTGTTAAGTATTTTAACATAATTAACATGTATTAGACTTCCTGCCATCTAGGGGAGGGGGTGGAGGGTAGGAGAGAAAAATTTGTAACAGAAAGTTTTACAAGGGTCAATGTTGAAAAATTACCCATGCAGATGTTTTGCAAATAAAAAGCTTTAATAAAAAAAAAAAAAGAAAGAAAAGAAATGAGGGTCAGGGCAGCTAGGTGGTGCAGTGGATAGAGCACCAGCCCTGAAGTCAGGAGGACTTGAGTTCAAATCTTACCTCAGATATGTAATGCTTCGTAGCTGTGTGACCCTGGGTAAGTCACTTAACTCCAATTGCCTCAGGAAAAAAAAAATGAGGGTCAAGTTATTCCCAAAAGTAAGAGAGAAAGGGAAAGAGATGAATGAGAATGTTGAAAGCTGAAGCAGACAATCAAATAGTGCCTTTTGCTCAAAAATCTCTCCTCTTGAGGAGCTAAGCCCTAGGTCAGTCATGCCTGGTTTAGCATCTTTGAACACTTCTTGCTGGTTCTGCCATTATATTCTTGCTGTGGTGTAGAAGTGGCTCTGTAAATAGTGCTGGATAAGTAAAAGATAATGCACTTCCATGAGGTACCTGATTTGCTACCAGGTACCTTATTTGCACTTCAACAGAGATGATGAAATAAGGTTGACCAGGTACAACTCTATTTCATCATAACTTATGTTACACTTAGTGTTTGTTTATGCCACATGCTATGTATGTTGTTAAAAAAAAAAAACCCATTAGATCTAAAGATGGAAGAAATTGTATTCAAACCCTGCCTCTTGTACCTCTTAGCAATGCAGTGATAGGCAATTTGCTTACTTTTGCAAACCTCAGCTTCCTTATTTGTAAATAGGAACACAGCAAGCTTTTTCATCCACCATTCCCCTCTCAGCTGAGTGTCTGGAAAGTCAGACTTTGCCACCATGTCTCAGTTACCTTCTCAGCCTGGAATATCTTTCTACCATACCAGATCCCTTCTTCCATTGCTGAGTTCATTCTAGGATCTCCATTTTGAGGATGGACCTAAGCCAATGATGCTTCATTTCCCACCCAATTGTGTTTCTGATCCTCCAGATTGCCACCATGCCCCTCTGAAGGTACTTTGCCCCCTCTCTTTCTCTCTTCCCATTGAAGCTCCTTTTTCATGTTTTGTCTTCCACTATTGGAAGGTTAGCAGAAGCTAGGTGGCCTAGTGGATAGAATACTGTACATGAATTCAGGAAAATGTCTAGCTATAGAGATTTACTAGCTGTGACCCTAGGCAAGTAGCTTTAACTTTTGTCTGCCTCAATTGAGGCTATAAAATGAAGATAATAGTAGCACTTCCCTTTGAGGATTGTTGTGAGGTTCAAATGAGATAAAATTTGTAAAGTATTTTACATAGTGCCTGGCACAGTTGCTAATTAAATGGTTGTTTCCTTCCTTCCTTAAGAGCAAGACCATCTTTCTTTTTGTTTGTGTTTGTATTGTCAGTTTATCATAATCCCTGACACATAATAATTATTAAATAAAAATTATTTCTTGTCTTTCTGCCCAAATAAAGCTTCAAAGTAAGAAATTTTGCTATTTGCATATTTTTATAATTAAAAGCAATAATTCTGGGGAGAGAACAATGACCTTGCTTCCTTTGCTTACCTTTATTCTAACTCATATTTATTTCCATGATAAGTCAGAAAGAAGCTTTGGAATTTCTAACCCTGAGTCAGATATTCATCTGGACAAAGGCTCCTAAACCCAAGGCGCAAACCCCAAAAGAAAAGCCGTAATTTTAGCTTGGGGACTGTCGTCCTGGATTATATTAACTTGGCATAGTGACATGAACAAAGAATTTTAAGCCTACCCTTATAAGAGACAGAGGAAAGCATTGCACATTAGAGGCTACATTAATCACTGCAAAACCAGTGTATGCATCAGAAATGCTACATTTCTGCAGGAAGCAGACTCAATGAGAGTATCATCGTGATATCACTTAAAGACATAAATGATCCTTTGGTATTAAAAGTATGATTTGACCCTCCATAGGTGTGTCTGATTCCCTATGTGTGTCTCCCTCATGTGTGATTCCTATGAATGCCTACTTTTCCCACTGATGATCTATATTTGTGGAAGAGTATATCCCAGTTTTATAGGGATGGGGGAAATGTTAAATATTCTGTTACTATGCTATTTTATTGAAAGTTTTTGCTTTGATTGCATAATTGTGTTCTCTGGATAACTTGAAAAATGCAAACACACGGATGGAGGCTTGGGAGCTATTTTTTTTAGTAGATGAATGCATTTACACATTTAACTTTTTATATTCTGATGTTATCTGTACTTTAAAAGAGGAAGCTTAGGATGAGGAAGTAGTGCTCAACATAATGGTATGATAATGGTGAAGGCCTCACTGAACTTAAGATAGCAATTTCAGAGGACTCACATATGAAAAAGAAGTACTCCAGGTACTACCTATAAAATAGGGACAATAATACTTACAGTGTCTGTCTCACAATATTATAGAGAACTTAAAATGTAGGAACTTGTTGTAAACCTCAAAGTGATATTTAAATGTCCACTATTTAATTGCCACCCAAATCACTAAAAGGCTCAAAATTGTGGTCTTATGTAGTTAAAGATAATTGTTGGACCAATTCAATTGAATTGCTGCCTGATGGCAGTCAATCTATATCTAATCAGTAATAAGCCTTTGCCTCTTAAAATAGTGTAGCCTCAGGGCATATGACTCCTGTTCCCAGAAATGACCCAAGCAGAAAGTATTAGGTTGCATATTGAAGAGAAGGACATAAGACCTGAGTTCTAGAAACTCTCTTAAGACTTAAAGCTCCTGCATTACCTGTGAAGGTTTGCAGTAGGTTTGCATCTGAGAGGCCCATGTGATAAATCCATAAAATTCAAGAGAGCGAGTCTATATCTTCATTCAAAACCATGATGTAGGGTCATTGATCTAGTTCAGATCATTGCGGGAGGGAAAGTTCAAAAACAATTGGTAGGTACCAAAAACAAATGTTGGTCACTACAGAGCTTTGCCTAGAGCTAATCCAGTCCAGGGGGTTAAAGGTGCCCAGACAGGAGTGATAGGTGTCAATTGCCCCCCTATTCATCAGTTCAGCTAGATCTTCAGTGGGGAAGTCAGATGCATGACCTAGGTGTACTTTCTCCCAAGCATTTTCTATTCAAATTGTTCTCCTATTTATATTGACTTCCAAAATGATGCATTTCCCTGAAATCACATAAATAAGGTTTTAGAACACAGGTCTGTTAACCAAAGGTCATCAGAGGTTCTCAGTTCAGCCCTCCACTTTTAATAAACTATCCCACTCCCTTGAAATGATCTTAATTCTCCTCTCTCCTTCATAGAATTCCTAGAAATCTTCAAGACTTAGCTCATTGATGCCATCTTTTATGAGGTGCTTTCTGATGCTTTCAGGTATTAGTCCCTCCCCCAAAATTATTCTATTTATTCTGAATATTTTTGTTTTTACTTACATGTTGCTATCAATCATCTCCTCCATCCATCCTGGAAAATGGATTGTTCTCTGAGTAGAAGAACTATTTGGGTTTTTTGTCTTTGGATCCTCAGTATCTGACACATAGCAGGCATTTAATAAATACTCATTGAATTGAATTGAATGTGCTTGATAGCTTAAACTGATTTTTTTTGTTTCCATTTTTCTTTCTTTCTTTCTTTTTTCTTTTTCTTTTTTTTTTTTTTTTTTGCTTTTTTACTGAGGCAATTGGGGTTAAGTGACTTGCCCAGGGTCACACAGCTAGGAAGTGTTAAGTGTCTGAGATCAAATTTGAACTCAGGTCCTCCTGACTTCAAGGCTGGTGCTCTATCTACTGCGCCACCTAGCTGCCCCTTTGTTTCCATTTTTCATGATGGGATAGGAGAACAATAAGATTATCTGTAAGAGCATAGCCATCTTGATCTTCTCTGCAGGGTACAATTTGAGGAGTATCAGAAAGTTCCACTGCCTGTCACCAATGTCTTCAATTTCATCATCAATGATTCATTCTTTTGTTTTGGACATTACCTCCTAAAGATGATGTGTGAATGTGTATATCAAATGCTTGTCTCCTTCGTAGGGGGAGACTAGTACTATGAAAATCATGGGGTCCTAGAGGGAGAGGAAAATGAAATGTGGGAGAAAGAGCTCAAAATGGAGAGTTGGAGGTACCAAAGAAAAAAGCAAAAGTTGGCCACTTCATGGCTTTGCCTAGAGCTGATCTAGTCCAAGAGCTAAAGGTACCAGAGAAAGTGTAGCCTACATCTCCTTTTAGTGCTGTGGCTGTATATTAATGATGCTTTATTTTAAAAGGGCCATGGAGAAATTTATTGATACAAGCTGGAAGTTGGATTGGCCATATTAGGAACATAGCTTTCCCCTCTCTGCCAGGTTCCACTTTTCACAAAAAGACCTTTGTCTGCCTCTGAACCAGCTAATCCAGGATGTGACCACTAGAAGGAATTCAATCTTTAATAGGCTGTATGGTCTACTAAAAATGCATTGGCTCTAAGCTTGTCATTTTTCACAGCTCCCTAACTCTCTTTGAGTGGAACAAGGCCAAGATGTCTGTGGCAATCATACAGTTGAAGTTCAGAAGAGGGACTTTTCTGTCCAGTCTTTCTTTAGTCAAGGTCCTGGAGATTAATTTAGACCCTAGATAAAGTGTATCAACCATCCAATTCCCAAGGAGAACAACTTTCCTTTTCCTGGGATTTGGCCATAGGCAGTGTTCCAATGAGTAGATTCAGAAGAAAAAAGCAGACCCAAGCATGAATCTGTCTTGGGAGAAAGTGTGAAACGAGGGTGACCCCTGAAATCAGAGTCACTCTCCAAGAAGCATTAGGTTCCCTTCTGAGCACTGAAGGAACACATCTTAAAAGTCTGTATGGCTTCCTTTCCATTTTCCCCTCTCCTCCAACCTGTTACAGAATGAGGAATGGATAAGCATAATGAGCAGTACCCAAGATTGTTGGCTACTGCCTGGCAATTCGCCTTGAAAAGACTGTAAGGCATTTGTTTAGGGTAATAGTTTTCAAATTTCCTTTATTCCTGCAACCCTCAATTTTCACTAAATCTTCCCAATACCTTTTAACATAAAAAGAAATAAATGCTAGAGTTTGCCATGAATGTGCCCATAAGAAATAAAATAATTTTTCTTCTTTAAGGGGGCACCAAAAGTTATACAGTGTAAGTTGAAGTTTCTAGAATATTTTAATAAGATGGTATAATAATTTACCACATTATTTCCTGTGTACCCCTTACTAGCTTCTTCTACTCTTGGTGACATATTCCAGGTTAGGAATCTTGGGCCCAAGAGTTGATCCCTAGCAACATTGCAAAGTATTCTTCCAATAGCCCTCTCTATATTACTTTCAGTGTCTCCCACCAAATTCTATTTCCCAGATACCCAGTCAGAGTTCTAAGGCAAAATATTCAGGATCCTTTTTAGTGGGGTAAGAAATTGGGAAAGCACTAACATCACTATTTTGAGAGATATGATGTAAATCCCATTCTATTCTCTCTCCATATTGACAATAATGGCACTTTTTTTTTAGTTAAAGCTTTTTATTTTTCAAAACATAGGTGTGGACAATCCTTCAACATTAGCTCTTGAAAAATCTTGTGTTCCAATTTTCCCTCCTTCCCCCATGCCCTCCCCTAGATGGCAAGTAGTCCAATATATATTAAACATGGTAGAGATATATGTTAAATCCAATATATGTATACATATTTATACAATTATCTTGCTGCACAAGAAAAATCAAATCAAACCAGAAAAAAAGAAGCAAAATAAAATGTAAGCAAACAACAGAAAGCATGAAAATGCTATGCTGTGAACCACACTCAGGTCCCACAATCCTCTCTCTGGGTGTAGATGGCTCTCTCCATCACTAAACAATTGGAACAAGTTTGAATCAACTCATTGTTGAAGAGAGCCACATCTATCAGAGTTGATCATCCTAAAATCTTGTTGTATTGCACTTCTTGTGCACTTGCTCTTCAACGTTATTCAAGGAGCACTAGCATCTCTGATGTGAGGACTTGCTGAGCCCTTTTCAATGTTGCTCAATCACTTTCTACCTGGCACTCCACTATCACCTGTAGTTCCAAGAAGCTCTCCCCAGCAACCACAACCCAGTAAAACCATCTCAGTAAATGGGCTAAACCAGGTTCAGGGTAACCAATGAGCCTCAAACCTGTTGATGAATGAGGAAGGGGATCTACCCCAAGCCCATGAAGACTTTCTTCAGTGGAATAAGCAGATAAGAATAACTTGTTCCAAAGACCATGAAAAGTAAACATTTTGGTGTGCTTACAACTTGATCAGACATATAAGATACCAAAGTTATCTACTGCATCCCAGGTCATCACCAGTTCTCTTGACATCAGTCTTGCCATTGAACTTTGAAAGCTCTGGAAGAGAGAGGCTGACATTTCATGCAACTCTGCCTCACTTAAATCCAAATCACACCCAAGTCAGGACTTTAAAAACAAAGGGCAAACAACAATGGAGATTTCACAGGGTCCCAGGGCTGTACACCCGGCTGTACTACTTCAGCCCATCCCACTCGCCCAGGGAAAAGACATTTCTAATTATAGTTCTGCTCCAGTGCCCTCCATGATTGTAGCATTTCCCCCCAATCCCCATGCTCTCCCTTAGCCTACATTCTTCCAAGCCCTTCAAACAGCCTACTCATGACCAGTTAGCAACATTGAGAAAGAGCCAAAAATTGAATTCATGCTAACATGTTAATGGCTAACAAATAACACTTAATGTGTTGCTTTTCCTGATTATATGAAATTATTTGATATATGTAAAGTGCTTTGTAAATCTTAAAACACTGTGCAAATGTAGGCTATCTTTATTATTGTTGTTTGCATTTTCATGAAACCAGTACCTTAACCCAAAGTAATAAATCTGTTAAAAACTAGTTGGAAGGTAGGAGATTTGGATCAATGTAGATCAAGGAAGTAACTGCTGTACTCTCCTCTATGGGTAAAGCCACCCGGATTGTTAGATAAATGGCACTCTGCATTATAAAAAGTCAGAGACAGGGAGGGAGCAGCCTGCTTATGTGGAAACTCTGCCAAGTGACCTGGCATCATAAACACAGGACTGGCCTGTGGTCTGGAAATCATTCAATTTTGTGGCTGTCCCAGGTACTCAGCCTTATTGAATTAACAATCTGCCTACATAGGCTTCAAATAAGGTAATTGTTAGCCCAGAGAGGAAAGCAATGAGGCTTATTTCTGGAAGTGGGAAGGGAATAGGAATGGCTTTTCAGCCAGAAGAATACAATAGCATTTCTACCTAGATCAAGACTCTAGGCAGCCATGGGACCCAGTAGCAGGGAAGTAGCCAGCATCCCTAGAATTGATCTCTCCTCCAGCTTCATATAATCACTACTATCACTAGTGCTGCTGCTGCTGCTGCTACTATTCACTGACCCTGATCTGACACTTTAAAAGCAGTTCAGTGGTTCAGTAGATAGAGTTCTGGACCCGGAATCAGGAAGATCCAAGTTCAAATCCAACCTCTCAGATGCTTACTAAACTCTGCACCCTGAGCTGGTTATTTATTCTATTTGCCTTAATCTGCTAAAGAAGTTAATGGCAAATCAATAACAGTATGATCCATGGGGTCACAGTCAGATATGACTGAATAGCAACAGCACTTTCAGGTTTGAAAAGCACTTTACATACATTATCTCATTTAATCAGTCATGGCAAACATAACCTGCATTTATCTGAATAAGCACAGCTAATAAAATGCCAATATGAAAAGCATTAGAATGAAATAAAAACTTGGAGTAAAGATAGCTTAGATCATATAACATAAATGTTGAATATTATCTTATCAAGACCTAGATTGTGCAATTAAGCCTAATGAGTTTGGTGGGGATTGGGTAAGGGGTTATCGAGAGTCCTGATTATAATCTTCCCTATAGGAGGTAAGGTACACACATGAGTGCCATTGTCTTAGCCTGAAATCTAGCATTTAGCCTAAACCAGTCACTTGGAGAAAAACTAGTTTGGGCTAATCTCCTCTTAGGTAGGGCCATGGATAGAGTGCCATATCTAGAATCAGAAAGATGTGAATTCAAATATGACATCAGACACTTTGTAGTTATGTGACTTCCAGCATAGTTGCAAATTCCACTCACACCTCCCTTGAATAAAGAAAAGAGGGAATCATGAAAGGAGAGATCCCTTTTCCACTAGTAATCAATTTAATCTGCAGTTAGTAAGCAGTAAGAGCTCTCCCTAAATTCTGGAACTTAGAACCTTTAAATACCATGCTCACAAAGACTGTCAAGGAATTGGTAAAATGATGGGTACCTTTTCTACTTTTGAAGTATTAACAAAAATCATAGAATCAAAAAAACATCCAGCAGGTTCTCTAATATACCTCTCCCCTGAGCATAAATAGCTTCTTGACTATCCATGACCAATAGTCATCTAGCTTCTCAGGGAAAGAGAACTCACTATTTCCATACCAGAAGTTTGTCAGTGTAGTCAGATGACCCTACCTCATTTAATTCTCAGACATGTTGTATCAATCAACTCCTCCAGGTATTTTCCTTTCTTCCTCTTGATTCACTTTTCCCTTAAACTCTAACCTCTTCCCCATTAATCCTGCCAACCATGCCATATGAACCAAAATTCACACTGAAAGCTCAAGATGAGTAGGCAGGTGTGTTGTATCTGTCAAAGAATGTAATGAATCTTGGACACATCGAAAGGTACAGGGTATCCCAAAAGTCACAATGCCATTTAAGGTTATTAAAGTTATAATAATTTTTTTTAAACTTTAGTAGCTTAAAACTACATTAAATACTTTGTATGGTTTTTAGAAATAAAAGGTTAACAGTCCCACTTCACTGGTCCTGTTCATACCTCACATGAAGTATGGTGTTCAGGTAAGGGTGCCACAGAGTAAGAAGGACATTGACAAACTGGAAGATGTCCAGAAGAGGAAAACCAGATGGTTGATGAATGAAAATCAGAGGAAGGAACTGGGACCCTATAATAGAGGAGAAGTCTAAGGAAGGCCGTGATGGTTGTGAACAGGTATTTGAAAAATTGTCATATGAAAGAGAGATTAGATTTGTCCTGCTTGGCTCTAGAAAGAAATAGAAGCTTCAAAGCAGCCTATTAAGTTTTGATGTCAGGAAAAACTTCCTAGTGATTAGAGTCACTCAAAAATGGAATGGGCTGACTGGAAGAATCAACTGGAGAACGTAAAACAGAGAATACATAACCAGATGCTGTGTTTGTTATAAGAAGGATTGCTTTTAGGTATGGGTTGAATTAGATTGATGCTGCCATCCTTCCCAACTTGAAATTCTCTGCTTTTTCTGTGAAATGTTCATTGGTTATCTTTATAGACCCAACACTGTTAAATAAGGAAGCAGAACCACCTTGATCAGTGGATCTGTGTGGTAAGGAAGAGAAGATAGGGAAGTGGGTGAATGGGGGAGGAGGCAGAGAGATGTGTCATGTAAGCACACAGTCTGAGCTAGGGCCATCAGTGTATTACACATCACAAGTATGAGCCAGCTATTACTGATGCTGTCATCCTAGTGTACATTTCATTTTTAAATTAGCAACCTAACTCCTGCCAATTATTTCATTTGCACGCATACATTTTTCATGTGAACTTAAACATTCCAACCTCACAGACATTGAATATAAACATTAAACAGGCCACAGCATTTTAATTAGGTTCAACCAGGTTCAGCATGTTCCACTACTTAACATTTGTATAAAAGCAATTCAACTTAGATCATATCCTTAGCCCCAGTCCAATTCAGCTATGTGCATACTTTAATTTCCTATGAGTGCTTATGGTTACAGAAAAATTTTCAAATGGACAGATGTTGAATGTCGATAGTTATTATTATTCCTTAAGCTCCTGGCCATTTGGGGTACTACAAGGGTCAGTTAAACTAGCTAAGTTTGTAACTAGGAAATGGCAAGGAAACCTAGCAGAAATTAAGCACAGTTATTCCATTAACCAGAATAAGAGCCAGCCCTTATGTGCATGTACACATACATATACATATACATACACATATGTACACATACATGTGCCTGGGTATTGTGTGTACATATATATATATATATATATATATATATATGTATATATATATATAGTTACAGATTTAGACATGGAAGGGATCTTAGAAATCGAGTTCAACCCTCCCATTTTACAGAAGAGAAAACCACATTTATAGTTCAATGGCTTACCCAGAGTTATGAGGGTGGCAAAGAACAAAGCTGGAATTCAAACCCACATCTTCTGAATTCCAAATCCAGAAATCTTGCTACTGAACTGACTTCTTTGCCACCTTTATGTCTCTGCAAGCACTCGGATTCATTTTTTAATTTTAATTTTAATTTATTTAATTAGTTAATTATTTATTTAATGTAATTTCATCCTCATAATATTCTTGTCAAGTGGATAAGGCAGATCTGCACATTTCTGTTTGGCAGCAGAAGTGATTGAAGATCAAAGAAAATAAATCACTCCTCTAAGATGGCACAGCAAAGAACTGGAATTCAGGTCATCAGACATCCAAGCTAGAGCTCCCAAGCTCAAGATTCCATCTCTTGATCCAAGACTTCATAGTACCCTTTGTCTGGAATTCACCAAAACCCATGTGCATGCACACATACACACACACACACACACACACACACACACACACACACCCCTCATAGAATTCCTGGCTTCCTTTTGGTGACAATTCAGATATAACCTGAGACCTTTAAGTGATTCTTTTATTGTCATTAGTAATTTTTCAGTCATGTCTGACTCTTCTTGACCCTATTAGGGGTTTTCTTGGTAGAGATGCTAGAGAGGTTTGCCATTTCCATTTCCAGTTCATTTTACAGATGAGTAAACTGAGGTAAGCAGGGTTAAGTGATTTGCCTAGAGTCACATAACAAGTAAGTGTATGAAACCAGATTTGAACTCAAGAAGATGAATCTTTGTGGCTAGATCTGGGACTCTATCTGCTGTGTCACCTAGCTGCCCCATTCCTAATCCCTCCCTCCCTTAGTTATTGACACTTTTATCTTCCTGAATTCAAATCCAGCCTCAGATACTTACTAGCTATATGACTCTGGGAATGGCACTTAACCCTGTTTGCCTCAATTCCTCACCTATAAAATAAGCAGGAGAAGGAAATGACAAAGCACTCCTATAACTTTGCTATTCCCAAATGGGGTCACAGAAAACCTGTCACGACTGAAACAATTAAACAACAACAACAAAAAGACAACTTAGGGAGTGCAGAGAGGAAAGGGTACCAGACCTGGAGTTTAGGTTAGATTTGAATTCAAATCCAGTCTCAGTATGATCCTAGGCAAGTCACTTAACTCCTCTCAACTTCAGTTTCATCAAGAGATAAATTATAATAGCACCTACTTTGCAGGGTTCTTGTGAGAATAAAAGGAGATAATATTTGTAAAGTGATTAACAGAATGCCTGACACATAGTAGGTACTATAGAAATGCTAATTCCCTTCCCTTTTATTCTATACATATTATTTCTTTTTTCTTTTCTTTTATATTTCCTTTGTTTATACTTCCTTTTATTTAAGTTTATTTGTATTGCTTCAATTTATTTCAGTATGCATAATTATTACATGTGTCCATTTTGTATCCTATGTTTTCTCTCCATGGAATATGAGCTACTTAAAGGCAGAGAAGATTTCATTTTTGTTTGTGTATCCTGAGTACATGACACAGTGCCTCTTTGCACTTAATAGGGGCTTAATAAATTTTTATTGAATATTATTAGGTTGTATTGAATTGAAAGACCCCTGAACTAATGATACTTACTATGTGCCAGGCACTGTTAAGACCTTTATAATTATCTCATTTGATCCTCATAACAACCCTGTAAGATAGTCTATTTTTCCTCCTCATTCTACAAATGAGGAAACTGAGTCAAATAATTTAAGTGACTTGCCCAGAGTCCCCCAGCTAGTGTCTGAGGCTAGATTTTATTTCAGGTTTTCTTGATTCCAGGACCAGTACTCTATCCCCTGAACCTATCTGGATACCTATGTGATCTCTGGCTTATCATAACACTTTTCTGGCTACTGCTTCCTCATCTGTAAGATAAGAAAATTGAACAAGATGGTTTCCAAGACATCTTTTAGTTCCAAATAATAATAAGCTTCAGTAAATTATTCTCCTGAATTTTTTGGTCTGCCTGGGCACATGGATGAGTGTAAACTGATGGAAGTGGTGATTGGAGTAGGGAAATGCCTAGAGCATACAGTTTCAATTATGGATGGCTGCCCTGGAGAATGGCAGCCATTGTTTACTCCCCAATCAAAGGTCTTTTTTAGTATGGTACAATATGGGGTTCCATACAAAAAAAAATTACATAGCCCCTAACTCTGCCTGTCATCAGCTTATGGTGTAAAAGAGACAGCGTAAACAAGCATAATAAATACAAAATATTTTAGATTAGGATTGGAAGGGACTTTAGAAATCATCCAGTCTAACTCCCCCCACCTTTTTTTTTTTAACAAATGAGGAAACTGAGACCCAGTCTTGGCCAAAGTTCCATAGAAGGAATAACTGGAACTTGAGTTCTCCTGACTTCAGGACTGGTGCTCTATCCACTGTGTCACCTAGCTGCCCCTATTCTATTTTTTCTAAGCAATCTGCCCCTAGAAGTATATGGAGTGATCAAATTAAATTCCCCCATTTCCATCCATTTAAGTTCATTGATACCTAAGATGGTGATGTTTAATCTTTCCATCTCCTGCTTGACCACATCCAGTTTACTTTGGTTCATAATTCTTACATGCCAGGTTCCTATGCAATACTAATCTTTGCAGTTTCAGACTTTCCTTTCATCACCAGACACATCCACAGCAGAATTTCCTTTCAGCTTTGGCCCAGCTGCTTCATTAATACTGAAATTACTTGTAGTTGTCCTCCATTCTTCTTTAGTAGCATATTGAACACCTTCTGAACTGAGACCTCAAAATTAAGGTTGCAGGAAGAAATAACAACAATCTCAGATATGCAGATGATACTACTCTGTTGGAATTATGAAACTCCTTGATTAGGGTGGGGAAAAAAGAGTTGTAAAAGCTGACTTGAAGTTTAACATCAAAATAACTAAGATCTTGGCAATTAGTCTCATTGCTTCTTGGAAAATAGAGGGAGAAGAAATGGAAGCAGCATCAGATTGTATAATTTTGAATTCAAGATCAATGCAGACAGCAACTGCATCATGAAATTTAAACTTGCTCCTAAGAAGGAAAGCTATGGCAAATCTGGACAGCATACAAAAAAGCATAGACATTATCTTGCTGACATAGATCCTTATAGTCAAAGCTATAGTTTTTCCAAAAACAATATATGGCTGTAAGAATTGGACTCTAAGGAATGCTGAGCCCTGCAAAATTGATGCTCTCAAATTGTGGTGCTAGAGAAGTTTTTTGAGTTCTTTGAATAACAAAGAGATCAAATGAAGTGAAACTAGGGGCAGCTAGGGGGTACAGTGGATAGAGAACCAGCTCTTGAGTCAAGAAAACTTGAATTCAAATCCATCCTCAGACACTGGACCCTTAATTACTGTGTGACCCTGGACAAGTCACTTAACCCCAATTTCATTGTCAAAAAAAAATCAAGCAATATTCAAATTAATACAGACTATTCAGTGCAAGTTCAAATAATGAAGCTGAAGCTTAAATACTTTGGCCATATAATAAGAAGATGGGACTCATTGGAAAAGAGCCTGATTTTGGAAAAGACTGAAAGCAAAAGGAAAAAGAGGGAAAGAATACTTTTAGATGTGAATAGAGAGGACATGAAATCATGTATCTCTGTTGCTTAAAGCCTTATATGACCTTGGACAAATTGTTTTTGTTTATTTGTTTGTTTTGTTTTGTTTTTGCCTCTTTAAGCTCCAGTCTCCTCATTTGAAAAATGAAGTGTTTGAACCAAATGATTCCTGAGATTCTTTCCAACTCTAGACCTATGAACTTGTGATCCCCCTTTACCAGCTTCCTATATACCTACATTCCTTACAGTAGACTGATTACTAGAACACATTCAGTTTGTGTTTCTGTAGTCCAGAAGATTGCAATCCAACCAGTACATGGCATCAGCTCTCTGGAACTTCCATTGATCCTGTCTTTTTTTTTTTTTCATTTTAATAGCATTCCATTTTCCCAAATACATGTATTTTAACATTCATTTTTGTAAAACTGTGTTCCAAATTTTTTTCCTTCCCTCTTTTACCTCCCCAAGACAGCAAACAATCTGAGATAGATTAAATATGCACAATTCTTCTAAACATGTTGTACAAGAAAAATTGGATTAAAACAGAGGGGAAAAAAACACGAAAAAGAAAAAAACCCAAGCAAACAAACAACAACAAAAGGTGAAAATGCTATACTTTGATCCACATTCAGTCTCCTTAGTTCTCTCTCTGGATCCGGATGGCTCTTTCCATCACAAGTCTATTGGAAATGTCTTGATCTACCTCATTGTTGAAAAGAGTCATACCATAATCTTCTGGTTACTGTGTACAATTTTCTCCTGGTTCTGCTCATTTCACTCAGCATCAGTTCAGGTAAGTCTTTTCAGGATTTTCGGAAATCATCTTGCTCATTATGTCTTATGGAACATAGAATGGAATATTAATTCCATTGCCTTCATATACCTAACTTATTCAGCCATTCCCCAACTGACCCAAGACTGGGTCTCAGTTTCCTCATTTGTTAAAAAAAAAGGTGGGGGGAGTTAGGCTGAATGATCTCTAAAGTCCCTTCCAATCCTAATCCCCCACTCAATTTCCAGTTCCTTGCCTTTATTAAAAAAAAAGATTACTACAATTATTTTTTGCATACATGTGACTCTGTCTCCTTATCTAGATCCTTCTCCCTTCTTCTGTCCCCTAATTGCTACTTACTACTTGGATAGCCAAGGAAAAATCATCTATCTTTCCAGGGCCTTGGTTTCCTCACTTGAATGTAACAACCATCACAAATGTGCATGGGATCAAGCCACTCTTCAATAGATAGGTGGTCAAGGGATATGAACAGACAATTTTCAGATGATGAAATTAAAACCATCTCTAGTCATATGAAAAGTTGCTCCAAATCACTATTGATCAGAGAAATGCAAATTAAGACAACTCTGAGGTACCACTTCACACCTGTAAGATTGCCTAAAATGACAGGAAAAGATAACGATGAATGTTGGAGGGGATGTGGGAAAACTGGGACACTAATACATTGTTGGTGGAACTGTGAACGGATCCAACCATTCTGGAGAGCAATTTGGAGCTATGCTCAAAAAGTTATCAAACTGTGCATACCCTTTGACCCAGCAGTGTTTCTATTGGGCCTATATCCCAAAGAGATCTTAGAGGAGGGAAAGGGACCCACATGGGCAAGAATGTTTGTGGCAGCCCTTTTTGTAGTGGCTAGAAACTGGAAACTGAATGGATGCCCATCAATTGGAGAGCGGCTGAATAAATTATGGTATATGAATGTTATGGAATATTATTTCTCTGTAAGAAACGACCAGCAGGATGATTTCAGAGAGGCCTGGAAAGACTTGCATGGACTGATGCTGAGTGAAACGAGCAGAACCGGAGATCATCATATACAGCAACAACAGTATTACATGATGATCAATTCTGATGGACATGGCTCTCTGCAACAAAGAATTGTCTCGCTTCCGGGGGTGGAGCCATGGTGGCGGAGATCAGACAGGATTCTCTGTAACCTCCTCTAACCTCCCCTCAAACCAACAAAATATGAAGCCTCTAGACTGATTCTGAAGCAAAAAAAATCCACAATATCCGGAGAACAACACGATTCTAGAAGAAGATACTCTGGAAGAACCTCAAAACAGGTCTGTTTTAATGGGGCAGGAGGTGGCCTACTGAACCCAGACTGCAGCACAGGGAGACCGGGGCAGGGAGCTGGAGCAGGGAGCTGGAACAGGAGTCAGAACAGGAGTGGGAGCGTTGTGCTTTTCACACACCTGGGAGTCTTCTGCGAGCCTCTTGGAACAATTTGTCCTGATTGTGGGCAGGTGGTTTGGAGGGTCTGCCTTTTGAGGGGAATAGATTGTGAACCACTGGACCCCTGATGAGCATTGTAACTAGCTGCCATTACACAAGCACCTTAATGCAATCAATCAAACAACAGGTCTGATAAGCACCATAAATAATTCAATCAGCGGAGCTGCCCAGCCCCTGACATAATTCAATCAGCAGAACTGCCCAGTTCCTGAAATAACTCAATCAGAAGAACTGCCCCAGGGCAAATTAAAGCAGCTGTCCCACCTTTGCCCTAAACAGACCTCACACCTTTAAAAAAAATGAATAAAAAACCAAAAAGAGCTCTCACCATAGACAACTTTTATGGAGAGAGGGAAGAACAGACCTCAAATCCTGAGGCCCCTAAAGGTAAAGCAACTCCAGAAAAAGCCCCAAAGAGAGACATAAATTGGTCTCCATGTCACAAGGCTTTCTTTGAAGATTGCATAAAAAATCTTAAAAGAGAGTTAGAAGAAACATGGGGAAACGAAATGAGATCACTGCAAAATAAAATAGAAAAAATGGAAAAAGAATGCAGTGAACAAAAAAATGTAATTGGTCAATTGCAAAAGGAACTAAAAACAGTAACTGAAGAAAATAAGACATTAAAAATTAGAATCGAACAATTGGAAATTAATGACTCATCAAGACTTCAAGAATCAGTTGAACAAAAACAAAAAAATGAAAAGATAGAGAAAAACATGAAATATCTCCTAGGAAAAACAACTGACCTGGAAAATAGATCTAGGAGAGACAATCTAAGGATTATAGGGCTTCCTGAAAGCCATGATGAAAAAAAGAACCTGGACACTATATTCCAGGAAATCATAAAAGAAAACTGCCCTGATATTTTACACCCAGAAGGCAAAATACTCCTTGAAACAATCCACCGATCACCTCCTGAAAGAAACCCAAAAATTAAGTCCCCCAGAAATATCGTGGCTAAATTCCAGAACTATCATACCAAGGAAAAGATATTACAAGAAGCCAGAAAGAAACAATTTAAATATCGGGGAGCTACAATTAGGATCACACAGGACCTAGCAGCTTCTACTTTGAAGGATCGAAGGGCCTGGAATCAGATATTCCGAAGGGCAAAGGAACTTGGATTACAGCCAAGAATAAGTTACCCAGCTAGAATGAGCATTATCTTCCAGGGAAGAAGATAGTCTTTCAATGATATAGGAGAATTTCACCTATTTCTACTGAAAAGACCAGAACTGAACAAAAAATTTGATCTACAAACACAGAACACAAGAGAAACATAAAAAGGTAACAAGAAAAAATAACTCTTGAGAACTATATTTATGTTATAGATACTTATAGAATGAGGGTTGATTTTATGAATTGATTATTACATTATGATTATGATATGATTACTGTGATTTTATGATTATTATCATATTATTATCATATGATTACTGTGATTTTATGATTATTATGATATGTTTATTGTGATTTTATGAATCTTATGATATGATAAACTGAAAAAGAAATTAGAGGTAGAAAAGGGATAACACTGGAAGAAGAGGAAAAGGAGGTAAAATAAGGGAAATTACATCACATGTAGAGGCAAAGAAAACCTATAATGATTGAGGGGAGAAAAGGGAGGGGAATGAGAATTGGGTTAATCTCCATCTCATCAGATTTGGCTCAGAGGGAATAATAGACGTACTTATAAGGAAACTGGAGGGAAAGGGGGGGAAAAGGGGGTGGGTGGGGCTCTAAAGGGAAAGGATTGTTTGAGGGAAGTGGTTTTCAAAAGCAACATAGTAGGGAGGAGGGAAAGGGGATAAGAAAGAGAAAAGCATAAGCTAGGGTAAATAAGATGCCAGGAAATATAGAATTAGTTATTTTAACTGTGAATGTGAATGGAATGAACTCTCCCTTAAAGCAGAAGCAGATAGCAGAGTGGATTAAAAACCAGAATCCAACAATATGTTGTATACAAGAAACACATCTAAAACATAGAGATACATACAGGGTGAAGGTAAAAGGCTGGAGCAGAATCTATTATGCTTCAGGTGAACAAAAAAAAGCAGGGGTAGCAATCCTGATCTCAGACCAAGTAAAAGCAAAGATAGACTTAATTAAAAGAGACAAAGAAGGAAATTATATCTTCCTAAAAGGTACCATAGATGATGAAGCAATATCAATACTAAACATATATGCACCAAGTGGTATAGCATGGAAATTCCTAGAGGAAAAGTTCAGACAGATGCAAGAAGAAATAGACAGCCAAACTATAATAGTGGGGGATCTCAACCTCCCTCTCTCAGAACTTGATAAATCAAACCACAAAATAAATAAGAAAGAAGTTAAGGAGGTAAACAAAATGTTAGAAAAGTTAGGTATGATAGATCTTTGGAGGAAATTAAATGGAGACAGAAAGGAGTTTACTTTTTTCTCAGCAGTCCATGGAACTTATACAAAAATTGACCATGTGCTAGGACACAAAAACCTCAAAATCAAATGCAGGAAGGCAGAAATAATAAATGCATTTTTTTCAGATCATGACGGAATAAAAATCACATGCAATATAAGGCCAGGAGAAAATAGACCAAAAAGCAATTGGAAACTAAATAATTTTATCCTAAAGAATGAATGGGTGAAACAGCAAATTACAGACACAATTACTAATTTCATTCAAGAGAATGACAATCATGAGACAACATACCAAAATTTGTGGGATACAGCCAAAGCGGTAATAAGGGGAAATTTTATATCTCTAGATGCTTATTTGCATAAAATAGAAAAAGAGAAAATCAATGAATTGGGCTTGCAACTAAAAAAGCTAGAGAAAGAACAAATTAAAAACCCCCAATCAAATACCAAACTTGAAATCCTAAAAATAAAAGGAGAGATTAGTAAAATTGAAAGTAAAAAAACTATTGAATTAATAAATAAAACTAAAAGTTGGTTTTATGAAAAAACCAACAAAATAGATAAACCTCTAGTTAATTTAATTAGAAAAAGGAAAGAGGAAAATCAAATTGTTAGTCTCAAAAATGAAAAGGGAGAACTTTCCACCAATGAAGAGGAAATTAGAGCAATAATCAGGAGTTACATTGCCCAACTGTATGCCAATAAATTTGATAACCTAAGTGAAATGGAGGAATATCTACAAAAATATAGATTGCCCAGATTAACAGAAGAGGAAATAAATTACTTAAATAGTCCCATTTCAGAAAAAGAAATAGAACAAGTCATTAATCAACTCCCTAAGAAAAAATCCCCAGGACCAGATGGATTTACATGTGAATTCTACCAAACATTTAAAGAACAGTTAACTCCAATATTATATAAACTATTCGAAAAAATAGGAAATGAAGGACTCCTACCAAACTCTTTTTATGATAGAGACATGGTACTGATACCTAAACCAGGTAAAACAAAAACAGAGAAAGAAAATTACAGACCAATCTCCTTAATGAATATTGATGCAAAAATTTTAAATAAAATATTAGCAAAGAGATTACAGAAAATCATTCCTAGAATAATACACCATGACCAAGTAGGATTTATACCAGGAATGCAGGGATGGTTCAATATTAGGAAAACTATTAACATAATTGACTATATTAATAACCAAACTAACAAAAACCATATGATAATCTCAATAGATGCAGAAAAAGCATTTGATAAAATTCAACATCCATTCCTATTAAAAACATTAGAGAATATAGGAATTAATGGACTTTTCCTTAAAATAGTAGGTAGCATCTATTTAAAACCATCAGCTCGCATCATATGTAATGGTGATAAACTGGAACCATTCCCAATAAGATCAGGGGTGAAACAAGGTTGTCCACTATCACCATTACTGTTCAATATTGTATTAGAAATGCTAGCCTTGGCAATAAGACAAGAAAAAGAGATTAAAGGAATTAGAGTAGGTCATGAGGAAACCAAATTATCACTCTTTGCAGATGATATGATGGTCTACGTAGAGAACCCTAGAGAATCAACTAAAAAACTATTAGAATTAATCCACAACTTTAGCAAAGTTGCAGGATACAAAATAAATCCACATAAATCATCAGCATTTTTATACATCACCAACAAAATGCAACAGCAAGAGATACAAAGAGAAATTCCATTCAAAATAACTATCGATAGTATAAAATATTTGGGAATATATCTGCCAAGGGAAAGTCAGGATCTATATGAGCAAAACTACAAAACACTCTCCACACAAATAAAGTCAGATCTAAACAATTGGAAAAACATCAAGTGCTCTTGGATAGGTCGAGCGAATATAATAAAGATGGCAATACTACCTAAACTAATCTATCTATTTAGTGCTATACCAATCAAACTCCCAAGAGATTATTTAACTGAACTAGAAAAAATAAC
>JAJPUD010003185.1:118765-161078 GCA_023553655.1 Myrmecobius fasciatus | reverse complement strand
CTCTCTCTCTCTCTCTCTCTCTCTCTCTCTCTCTCTCTGTCTCTCTCTCTGTCTCTCTCTCTTTCTCTTTGTTGTGTGTGTGTCTTTCTGTCTCTCTCTTCTCTATCCATCTATCAGTTCATTTACCAAGCCACCATAATATATTGTGGCTCACCAGTTTGGTCTCCATTGATTCAAAGGACAGGGTGGGTGGTTTAAAGAAAGTTGATTGCTGAACTGAGTTTACCCTCAGGCACATCAAGAGTTAATTTACTTGGTACCCAGCCATCACCACCCAAGACTTCGAAAAGGACTCCACAGGCAGTATTCTTCTATTGCTACTGTTTTTGAAGCGCCCAGAGACAGATGAGGGTAAGGTGAGAGGGAAGCCCTGCCCTCCCACCTCCCCACTTGATGACTGTTTACCTTGCCCCTCCCAGTGAGGTAGCTGGGAAGGGGGGTATTAGCCAGGCTGGACAGTGCAGCTACTGTAACACCTCAGCAGTGAGGGAGGTGAACCAGGAGCTAGGGGTGAGCGTCCCCATTTAACAGCTTTCCATTTGTTTACCAAAAAAATATTGTTCCATCATAAAAATTCCCAAAATAGTTCCCTCTCTGGCCAGACTGACTGGCGGGCGCCCAGCTCCAGAGCCCAGCCTTGCTGGAGACTCAATCTTGGGGTGGTGGGATTAAAAGGGAGTTCAGAGGTGGGAGCTGGCAGCAAAGTATTGCCCCTAACTGAGAGGCACCCCTCCTGGGACTTCCCGTGGGGTAGAAGTTAGGAAGACAAGAAGCGCAAGGATTAGTCCAGCACAGAATTACCAAGACTCAGAGACTTCATTTTCCATGGATGCCCAGCCAGCTTGCTGTGGGAGGGAGAGTCTGCGTGGGCAAAAGCAAACCAAGTTTATTTTTAGGCTACCAGGGGTTCTATTTGGCCTGGGGGGCTTTTTAATGGTTGGATTTGAAACAAAGGCACCCACTCCCACCACCCCCCACAAGTCTCTAAATATTCCCCTGCAGTGTCTCCGTTTGCAAGATCAAGAGTTCATGCCATCTGATACAACTACTGGGTGTTCCAGCCAGTTCTCCCTACCCACCTATCTAATGCATTGAAAGAATCAGGGCTTCCCCCAGATAAGGGACAAAGGCACCTTCTCTCATGTTAGTTCCAGATCCAGAGGATCTAGGTTCAAATCTCATTTCTGATGTTTATTATCTGGGCAAGCCAATTAATCTCCCTGGACCTCAATTTCCTCATCTGTAAAATGAGCATAGTTGCACTCAGAGGTCTCTGAGTCAATCATCCTATATGAATTTTGCACTAGGCAGGAGGTTGAACAATGTACTCCATCCATTGACACTGCCCTAAAGGAAGTTGTTGGAAAGACACTGAACTTCTTTATATATATCCACAAACTCAAGATATCTCCATTCCTCTGAGGGACTCAGTTGTATCATTATTTCTTACCTGGCTGCATTACTTTGAAACTTCTCTGACTGACCTCTTCACTGTGCTTCCATAGCGAGGTAGAGGGGGACTCATGTACCCCCTAACTCACTCTTAGACTTTTCAACTAAGTGGCAAAGTGAAGAGAGTACCAGACCTGAAGTGAAAAACTCCCCTTTTCTAAGTTCAAATCTGGTCTCAAATACTTATTCACTGTTTGACCGTGAGCAAGTCACTTAACTCTGTTAGCTTCAATTTCTCATCTATAAAATGAACTGGAGAAGGAAATGGCAAACCACACCAGTATCTTTACCAGGAAAACCTCCAATGGGGTCATCAAGATGGATATGACTGGAGAATGACTTAACAACAACCTCTCCCATTAAATTGTAAGCTCCTTAAGTGCAGGGACCATCTTTTTTTTTTTTTTTCCATATTCATATCCCCAGCAGTTAGCACATTGTCTAGCACACATTAGGTGCTTAATAAGTATTGACTATTGACTCAAGAAAACAATTTTAACTATGTGTATATGTCTAACTGGGCAGGGGGAATCGATTTCACATCTATACCTGTAAGAATGGTGGGTGTAAATGCCTTGACTTCATAGTGATTCAACAAAATAGTTCATTAGCACTCAAACATCCCATTACTAACCACCCCCAACTCTCATCATAGTCCAGATCAGAATCAAACTCAAGACTAAGTTAACAGCACTATTCCTTGTAGAGGTTGTCGCAGAAATAACAAGGTACAGTGTCATAAGTTTAAATTCTGGGACCCAATCAAAATTTGCTCACTTCTCACATCATTTAGGGAGACCTGTGCCCTAATTTAGCAGCTCTATCTATGTAGCAAACCTGTATCCATAACATCTCCTAGCCTCCTATGGGATCAAGGAGTAAAGGTTAGACTTAGAATCAATTTGGGTTCAAATTTCCCCTCAGTTACTTGTGACCCTGGTTAAGGCATCATTTAAAACTGGGAGGCCAAGGATTAATGGGAATCTTCCCCCACTCTTTATTCCTAGGATTTATGAATCATTGATTCTTGTGCTTGATGGGCATAATGGGTACACGTGTTATTTGTACTGTAAGAATTTTTTTTATTTTTTTCCCCTGAGGCAATTGGGGTTAAGTGACTTGCCCAGGGTCACACAGCCAAGAAGTGTTAAGTGCCTGAGATCACATTTGAACTCAGATCTTCCTGACTTCAGGACTAATGCTCTATCCACTGCGCCATCTAGCTGCCTCTAAGAATTTTTTTCAAGTGACTTTTCCTTTTTAAAAAATTATCTTTTGGGGCAGCTAGGTGGCGCAGTGGTTAGAGCACCAGCCCTGAAGTCAGGAAGACCTGAGTTCAAATGTGATCTCAGACACTTCCTAGCTGTGTGACCCTGGGCAAGTCACTTAACCCCAATTGCCTCAGCAAAAAAAAAAAAAAAATTCTCTGTCTAAGAACTTGATGATTTTTATCCCTTCTCAAGTCTCTTTTCATTGTCCTTATTTATTTTTTGGTTCCTTTCATCTTGAGCCTAGATTAAATTGAATTGGGCATCAATTATATCCCAGGCATTGACTTGGACTTTGAGCATTTAATAGGTATTGGAGAAAATTCCCCTATTATGCCTTTGTTATGTCTCATTAACTTCACTTCTTATAGCTTTCCCACTTTCATTAATCACCCTTTATCCCTCACTTTAACCAATTTCAAACTTGGTTTTTTAGTTAGATGAAAGCCAAGTGAACTTCCAAGAGAGAGGGATTGGCAGACAGGGGGTCTGAGGATGGAGAAAGCCAGGAAGGGAAAAAACAATAATCCTTTTTTTACTTTAGGATTTGGCCTGGTGTTTGGTCCTATACAAAATATGATATAATAATAATAATAATTCACTTATATACATATATATATATATATCCCCTTAAAACAGCAACATGCTGGTGTTTAACAATTGATTTTCCAGGGTGGAAAAGATGAATGTATACATATTTTTAAATTTAATGTATGTTATTAACATTTTCTCCATTACTTTCTTAAGTCTTGACAATCAACAAAACAATAAATTAAGTCCAGATTGGTAGAGTTTGGGGATTTCTAAGGAGTAAATGATTACAATTTAACAGACAGCCCCATGCACCACAACAGCTAAGGATTACAAAGTATCTTATAAATATCATCTCATTTCTTCCTCCCCACAATCTTATGGGGATAATTATCACCATTTTACATATAACTTTGAGACTTAAAGGGGTTAAAAAAAAAACCCTGCCCAAAGTCACAACAGCAAGTAATTATCTAAGGTAAGATTCTCATCCAGTTTTTCCTCAGTAAATTAATCAGTCAACTAGCATTTATTAAGCAGCTACTGTGTGCCAGGCATTATACTAAACTTTAGGAATACAGAGAAAGTTTAAAAAAAATAAGGGGGCAGCTAGATGGTGCAGTGGATAGAGTGCTGGCTCTGAAGTCAGGAGGACCTGAGTTCAAATCCAGCCTCAGACAAACACTTCCTAGCTGTGTGACCCTGGGCAAGTCACCTAACCCCAATTGTCTCAGCAAAGGGGTGAAAAAAGTTAAAAAATTAAAAACAAACTAGTCCCTGATCTCAAGGGGCTCAAAGTCCAATACAAGGAGAGAATATATAAACAACTAGGAATAAACAAAATAGATGAGAGGATTGGAAAAGGCTTCACACAGAAGCTAGAATTTTAGCTGAGACCTAAAAGAATCTGGGGAACCTAGAAGGTTGAGATGATGATGTGGAACACTGTTCCAAGCATTCCTGACAACCAGTAAAAACACTCAGAATTGGATGATAAAGTGAGGAACAGTAAGGAAATCCATGTCACTGGATCTCTGAGGATAGTACAGGGAAATGAGATATAAGAACAAAAAAGTAGGAGGGGGCTAGTTTATAAAGAAAGGCATTGACTTTCGTTTTATTTTGTTTTCCCCAATAGTATTTTATTTTTCCAAACATACATAAAGATAGCTTCCTAACCCTAACTCTAACCTTAACCCTGCAAGATTCAGGCCAGCAAGATTTTGTGTTCCAAATTTTTCTCCCTTCCTCCCCTACCTCTCCCCTTCCCAAGATAGCAAGCAATGCAATACAGGCTAAACATGTACATACTTCCATATTTGTTATGCTGTACAAGAAAAAACATTCTAAAAAGGAAAAAAAACACTAGAAAGAAAAAGCAAACAAATAAAGGTAGAAATATTATGCTTCAATCCACATTCATTCGCCACAGTTCTTCCCTTGAATGTAGATGGCATTCCCCCATCCCAAGTCCATTGGAATTGTCTTGAACTGCTGAGAAGAGTTAAGTCCATCACAGTTGATCAAATGAATTTTATTTTTGATCCCGGAGGAAGTCATTGGAGTCTATTGAATAAGGCGATAATGTGATCAGACCCTTTCTATAGGAAGATCAGTTTGTAATTTACTTATTTAGTGCCATACCAATCAAACTCCCAAGAAATTATTTTACAGATCTAGAAAAAAATAGTAGCAAAGTTTATTTGGAAGAACAAAAGGTCAAGAATTTCAAGGGAATTAATGAAAAAAAAGGCAGAGGAAGGTGGCCTTGCTGTACCAGATCTAAAACTATATTATAAAACAGCAGTCATCAAAACCAAATTTGGTACTGGCTAAGAAATAGAGCAGTCAATCAGTGGCATAGGATAGGATATCAGGACAATCTAGGCAATAATTTTAACAATTTAGTGTTTGATAAACCCAAAGACCCCAGCTTTTGGGATAAGTACTCACTGACAAAAACTGCTGGGAAAATTGGAAACTAGTGTGGAAGAAATTAGGGCTTGACCCACACCTAACACTACATACCAAGATAAGATCTAAATGGGTTCATTATCTAGATACAAAGAGTGATTTTGTAAGCAAATTAGAGCAATGCAGTATAGTTTACCTCTCAGACCTGTAGAGATGAAATAAATTTATGTCCAAAGAAGATCTGGAATTCTTAATTGAACACCAGATAGATAATTTTGATTATATTAAGTTAAAAAGTTTCTGTACAAATAAAACTAAAGCAGACAAGATTAGGAAGGAAGCAATAAATTGGGAAAACATTTTTACATTCAAAAGTTCTGATAAAGGCCTCATTTCTAAAATATATAGAGAATTGTCTCATATATATAAGAATTCAAGCCACTCTTCAATAGATAAGTGGTCAAGGGATACGAACAATTTTCAGATGATGAAATTAAAACTATTTCTAATCATATGAAAAGTTGCTCCACATCACTATTGATCAGAGAAATGCAAATTAAGACAACTCTGAGGTACCACTACACATCTCTCAGATTGGCTAAAATGACAGGAAAAGATAACAATGAATGTTGGAGGGGATGTGGGAAAACTGGGACACTGATACATTGTTGGTGGAACTGTGAACGGATCCAACCATTCTGGAGAGCAATTTGGAGCTATGCTCAAAAAGTTATCAAACTGTGCATACCCTTTGACCCAGCAGTGTTTCTATTGGGCCTATATCCCAAAGAGATCTTAGAGGAGGGAAAGGGACCCACATGGGCAAGAATGTTTGTGGCAGCCCTTTTTGTAGTGGCTAGAAACTGGAAACTGAATGGATGCCCATCAATTGGAGAGTGGCTGAATAAATTATGGTATATGAATGTTATGGAATATTATTGTTCTGTAAGAAACGACCAGCAGGACGATTTCAGAGAGGCCTGGAGAGACTTGCATGAACTGATGCTGATTGAAACAAGCAGAACCAGGAGATCATTATACATGGCAACAACAATACTATATGATGATCAATTCTGATGGACATGGCTCTCTTCATCAATGAAATGTTTCAAACCAGTTCCAATTGTTCAGTGAAGAAAACCATATACACCCAGAGAGAGGGATATGAAATATGGACCACAACATAACATTTTCATGCTCTCTATTGATGTTTGCTTGCATTGTGTTTCCTTTTTCTGGTTTTCTTTTTTTTCTTGTAGATAGGATTTTTCTTGCACAACTTAATCAAGTATTTCAACATTATTAACATGTAGTGGACTTCCTGCCATCTAGGGGAAGGGAGGGGACTGGGGATAAAATTTGTAATGGAAAGCTTTGTAAAGATCAATGCTGAGGAACTACCCATACATATGTTAAACAAATAAAAAGCTTTACTAAAAAAAAATAAATAAATAAAAAAGAAAGATCAGTTTGATAGGTAAATGGAGAAGAGAATAGAGTGAGGGCAGACTTGAAGCAGAGAGATTAACCAACAAGCTATTAGAATAGTCTAAGCATGAGGGTATATACCAGGATAATAACTGTGTCAGAGGAGAGAAAGAGACAGATATAAGAAATATTACAAGGTTAGAAATGACAAGAACTACAACTGATTGGATTTGAAGAGAGGGAGGAGAAAAAGAATGAGGAGTATGTGACTGAGACAATAGCAGTCTTCCTGCTTCCTGCAAGTAATCAGAAAGCTGAGAGTTTGAGAGGAGGAATGATAAGTTCAGTTTTGTACTTGTTTAATTTGCGATGTCTATAGGACATTCAGTTTGAGATATCTAATAGGCCATTGAAGATATGAGACTGGGGATCAAGAGACTAGACAAGTAGATCTGAAAGTCATCAGCTATAAATGCTAATTATACTATAGAAGCTGATGAGATCACCAAATTAAAAAGTAGGGGAAAGGAGATTAACCAAGAGAGAGCTTTGGAGGCTGTCAGGGTTGGCAAGATGAAATAAAGATCCAGTAATGGATATATAGAAGGAGAGACTAGCAAGGAGAGAGCAGTGTCATGAAAACCTAAAGAGAAGAAAATATGGAGGAAAAGGTGTTCAACATGGTTCAAGGCTGCAGAAAAATCAAAAAGAATGAGAACTGGAAATGTCATTAGATTTAGCCACTGAGAGATTATTAGTAACTCTGAAGAAAGCAGTCTCAGTTTAATGCTGACATTGGAAATTAGATTTCAGGGAGTTAAAAATAAAGTGAGAGGAAACAAAATGGAAGCCTACCTTCTGGACTTTTTTTTTTTTTTTTTTTAACCATTAATTCACTCCCTACACACTATTTTTCAGCCAAAGTGCCTGGAATGCAGGGTACGTTTTTATGGCTTCTACCTCAAAATGCCTAGCTTCCTTCAAGAATCACCTCATGAACTGCTTCCTACAAGAAGACTTAATAATTTCTTTTCTGTCTTTCTTTTTGTGCATATATGTGGGTATCTATGTGTGTGTATGTTTGTTTTCTTCCTACTCAAACTTCATTGTATACGTAACTATAAAAATGTTGTACTGCTTGATTTAGACATAAAGAGTGATAATATAAACAATCAGGAGAGCAAGGGATAGTCTACATGTCTGATCTTTGAAGAAGGGAGAAATTTATGACCAAACCAGAAATAGAAATTATGAAATGCAAAATGGATAATTTTGATTACCTTAATGTAAAAAGTTTTTGCATAAGCAAAAATAATACAGCCAAGATTAGAAGGGAAGCAGAAAGCTAAGGAAACAATTTTTACAGCCAATGTTTCTGATAAAGGCCTTCTAAAATATATGGAGAACTAAGCCAAATTTATAAGAATGCAAGTCATCCTCCAATTAATAAATGACCAAAGGATATCAACAGACAATTTTCAGATGAAGAAATTAAAGCCGTATATACTCATAAGAAAAAAAAATGCTCTAAATCACTATTGATTAGAGAAATGCAAATTTAAATAACTCTGAGGTGCCATCTCACACTTATCAGATTGACTAAAATGACAGGAAAAGATAATGATAAATGTTGGAGGTGATGTGAGAAATTTCGGACACTAATGCATTGTTGGTGGATTTGTGAACTGATCCAGTCATTCTGGAGAGCAATTCCAAACTATGCGCCAAAGAGTATAAAACTATACATAATTTGGAACTATGTCCAAAAGGCTATCAAACTGGGCATACCCTTTGATCCAGCAGTGTCTCTATTGAGAATGTATCCCAAAGAGATCATAAAAAAGGGAAAAGAACTAACATGCAAAAATGCTTATAGTAGTTCTTTTTGTAGTGGCAAGGAACTAGAAATTGAGTGGATGCTCATCAGTTGGATAATGGCTGAATAAGTTATGATATATGAATGTAATGGAATATTACTGTTCTATAAGAATATTATTGAACAGGCTGATTTCAAAAAAGTTTGAAAAGACTTACATAAACTGATACTGAATGAAGTGAGCAGAACCAAGAACATTTGTACACAGCAACAAGATTATGTTATTTGACTATTTTCAACACTGAGATTATTCAAGGCAAATCCAAGAGCCATCCACATCCAGACAGAAAACTATGGAGACTGAATGTGGACCAAAGCACAGTGTTTTCACCTTATTGTTTGCTTGATTGGTTTTCTTTTTCATGTTTGTTTTTTTCTTTCACCTTTTGATCTGATTTTTCTTGCATAGCATGACAAATATGGAAATATGTTTAGAAGAATTGCATTCAATTCTGATGGACATGATTCTCTTCCACAATGAGGTGATTAAAACCAATTCCAATTGTTCAGGGTAATTTTTCAACATTGACCCTTGCAAAACTTTCTGTTCCAAATTTTTCCCTCCTTCCCTCCACCCCCTCCCCTAAATGGCAGGTAGTCCAATAGATGTTAAATATGTTAAAATATATGATAAATCCAATATATGTGTATATATATATATATACATACATATATATACAGTTATATTGCTGCATAAGAAAAATCAGATCTAGAAAGAGAAAAAAAAACCTGAGAAGGAAAAAAAATGCAAACAACAGAAAGCCTGAAAATGCTATGTTGTGGTCCACACTCAGTTCCCACAGGCCTCTCTCTGGGTGTAGATAGCACTCTTCATCACTGAACAACTGAAACTGGCTTGAATCATTGTTGAAAAGAGCCATGTCCATCAGAATTGATCATCATATAGTCTTCTTGTTGCTGTGTATAATGATCTCCTGGTTCTGCTTATTTCACTTAGCATCAGCTCATGCAAGTCTCTCTTCTCTGGAATTATCTTGTTTGTTTTTTCTTACAGAATAATATTCTATAACATCCATATACCATAATTTATTCAGCCATTCTCCAATTGATGGGCATCCATTCAGTTTCCAGTTTCTTGCCACTACAGAAAGGGCTGCCACAAACATTTTTGCACATGTGGGTCCCTTTCCCTCCTTTAAAATCTCTTTGGGATATAGGCCCAGTAGAAACACTGCTGGGTCAAAGGGTATGCACAGTTTAATAACTTTTTGAGCATAGTTCTAAATTGTTCTCCAGAATGGCTGGATCCATTCACAGTTCCACTAACAACGTATCAGTGTCCTAGTTTTCCCACATTGCCTCCAACATTTGTCATTATCTTTTCCTGTCATCTTAGCCAATCTGACAAGTGTGTACTGATATCTCAGAGTTGTCTTAATTTGCATTTCTCTGATCAATAGTGATTTGGAACACCTTTTCATATGACTAGAAATAGTTTCAATTTCTTCATCTGGAAATTGTCTGTTCATATCCTTTGACCACTTATCAATTGGAGAATGGTTTGAATTTCTTATAAATTTGAGTTAATTCTCTATACATTTTAGAAATGAGGCCTTTATCAGAACTTTTGAATGTAAAAATGTTTTCCCAATTTATTGCTTCCCTTCTAAACTTGTCTGCATTTGTTTTGTTTGTACAAAATCTTTTTAACTTGCTATAATCAAAATTATCTATTTTGTGATCAATAATGATCTCTAGTTCTTCTTTGGTCACAAATTCCATCCTCCTCCACAGATCTGAGAGGTAAACTATCCTATGTTCTTCTAATTTGTTTATAATATCATTCTTTATGTCTAGATCATGAATCCATTTCGACCTTATCTTGGTATACCGTGTTAGGTGTGGATCAATGCCTAATTTCTGCCATACTAGTTTCCAATTTTCCCAGCAGTTTTTGTCAAATAGTGAGTTCTTATCCCAAAAGCCGGGGTCTTTGGGTTTGTCAAACACTAGATTACTATAGTCATTGACTATTTTGTCCTGTGAACCTAACCTATTCCACTGATCAACTACTCTGTTTCTTAGCCAGTACCAAATGGCTTTGATGACTGCTGTTTTATAATATAGTTTTAGATCTGTTACAGCTAAGTCACCTTCATTTGCTTTTTTTTTTTTTCATTAATTCCCTTGAAATTCTTGACTTTTTGTTCTTCCAAATGAATTTTGTTGTTATTTTTTCTAGATCAGTAAAATAATTTCTTGGGAGTTTGATTGGTATAGCACTAAATAAATACATTAGTTTAGGTAGTATTATCATCTTTATTATATTCGCTTGACCTATCCAAGAGCACTTGATATTTTTCCAATTGTTTAGATTTGACTTTATTTGTGTGGAGAGTGTTTTGTAGTTTTTCTTATATAGTTCCTGGCTTTTCCTTGGCAGATAGATTCCCAAATATTTTATACTATTGACAGTTATTTTAAATGGAATTTCTCTTTATATCTTTTGCTGTTGGATTTTGTTAGTGATGTATAAAAATGTTGATGATTTCTGTGGATTTATTTTGTATCCTGCAACTTTGCTAATGGTGTGGATTATTTCTAATAGTTTTTTAGTTGATTCTCTAGGGTTCTCTAGGGTTCATATCATCTGCAAAGAGTAATAATTTGATTTCCTCATTACCTACTCTGATACCTTTAATCTCTTTTTCTTCTCTTATTGCCAAAGCTAGCATTTCTAATACAAATATTCAATAGTAATGGTGATAGTGGACAACCTTTGGAAGCAATATTTGGAAAAATAAAAATAAAAAACTGTGCATATCCTTTGATCCAGCAATACCACTACTGGGTCTGTATCCCAAAGAGATCATAAAAGAAGAAAAAGGATCCACATGTGCAAAAAATGTTTGTAGCAGCTCTTTTTGTGGTAACAAAGAATTGGAAAATGAGTGAATGCCCATCAACTGGGGAATGGCTGAATAAGTTATGTTCATCATTTTCTATAAAAAATGATGAACAAGTTGATTTTAGAAAAACCTGGAAAGATATGAAATGGTGCTGAGTGAAGTGAGCAAAATTAGGAGATTATGTTCAAGTAATAGCAAGATTATGTGATGATTAAGTATGATAGACTTGGCTCTTCTCAGCAATACAGTGATCCAAGGGAATTCCTATAAACTTTGAATGGAAAATTCTATCTGCATCCAAAGAGAGAACTATGGAGACTGAATGCAGATCAAAGCCTAATATTTTTACCTTTTTTTTCTTTTGTTTTTTTTTCTTGTAGTTTTCCCCTTTTGTTCTGATTTTTCTTATATAATATTACTAATATGGAAATATGTTTAAAATGAGCATACACGTGTAACCTATATCAGATTGCTTGCTAGCATGGGAAAAAGGGAAATTAGAGAGAAAGGGAGAAAAAAATTGCAATTCAAAATCTTAAAGAAATGAAACTTTAAAACCATCTTTGCATGTAATTGGAAAAAATATACTAATAAAATAAAATTTAAAAATTTTTTTTAAATGGTGAGATGCAAAAAAAAAAGTTACACTGCCAAAAGCAGGAATTTTTTTCCCTTTCATTTTTTTTCCATTTTCTTTCACTACCTAGCTCGTTACCTTGCACAAACAGCACTTGATAAAAGTTTGTCGGAGAGAAACATATTGACTAAAAGCCATTTCCAATTAGATAAAGAATATTAATAGGCAATTCTCAAAAGAATTGCAAACTATTAACAACCATATGAAAGGATGCTCCAACTTATAAGAAAAATGCAAACCAAAATAACCTTCTGCGGTTTCATCTCACATCAAGTTGAAAGACCTGAATGAGGACCAGAATTCAATGGTCTTCATTTCTATCACTAGCCAACATTTTTTTCTCCATAACTGGTATCCCCTACTTACAGATGTGTTGAAAAGGATGGAGTATTAAGGATCCTGTTCTCTTATTGACTCCACTATTGCTTTCAGAAGTTGAGTGACACCTTACGGGTAAGAGGAATGATGAACAACAGAAGGCAGTTTGAAGTATGTGCACAATTTTCTCTTCATTTCTAATTCTAATCTAATGCCAACTAGTCATGAGTTCTTTTTTGTTAAGGGGGTAAAGGGTTAATTTAAATGCCATGAGGACTCAATGAAAAGGATTAAGAAATAAAATATCAAGATAATAACTCATTGGAGTATATATTGGGAGCTTCTCATTTCATTTTGTTTTGGTTACTATAATGTTTTCCTGTTAAGTTGTGGAAAATCAAAGATTGGCTCTGGCCTAACACTGTTTTTGATTGAGGAAGTATTTGAGCTTTGATCTTTAATGGTGTATGTACATAGTTTTCCCCTAAAAAGAAAACAGTTCTGTGTAGCTTTTTTTTCTTCAAATCACAAGTTTGCTTGCTCCACAGAGGATAAAGGCACTTCTACCTCGTGGCTAAATGAACCACTAAGGAATATGCTATGATTGTAGTTGGAAGGGTACACATTTCACTTCTCAAATGAACATTTTCTTTTCTTTGATTACAGAAAGCACAGGCACTTTCAAGTTAAGGACACTGAATTTTCAAACTTTTGGTATCACAGGGGCAGGAGGACAATTCCCCTCAAATCTCTAACCCATCCCCAGCCACTTCAATAGCCAAGTTTTGAGCCAGCAACACTGGCATACAGACCAAGGAATTATCTGGCCCATAACCTTTTCTCCACCATTTGTTTTTTCCTTCCCTCTGGGGAATTGTGCACAAGTCCCTTTTTCTTTTGTCTTTCACAGTTTAGTGCCTCCTCAACCTATTTTCTTTCTTCTCTTTATCAGCTAGGAAAAAAAAAGCCAACTTAATCATGGCTAATTGTAATGCCCAGGTGCCCATAGCTAGCAGGAAACGCACGTGACCATCTGGGGGCCGAATGGCTGAGCACAGGTGCTACATTACTGATGCAGCAAAACACCACGGGAGGGAGGACCATAGAGCCTAAGTCACGTGAAAGATGTTTTGCATATTGCACGAGACCTGCAGGCGCTGTACACGGCTCGGCTCGAGGGCCGGCGCCCTATCAGAGCAGGCCAGCTCAGACCGGAGCCCTCCGGGGTGGGACACGATTGGTTTGCTGTGGCGTGGGTGGAGAAGGACAAGAAGGGATAAAAGGAGACTGCCGCCATAGAGACTGTGATTTACTATTAGCACAGCTTTGTAGACTATGTAGGTGTAACACATAATAAAGCAAGATAAAGCATATCCCTGTGTCCTGTGGTGAACTGTGAGGTTCCTCCAGGCCGTGGAGGCTTGGAGCCGGAGACGTCCGAAGCCTGTTGAGGTGAGCTTATCCTACCCTTAAGCTTAATTGTAACGCTGGTCGTTACAGCTAATAAGCGCAATGTAGTAATATAACATTATCAAGGAAAAGGACAGCAATTTTTTTTTTTGATGAAGTTAGGGACAACAAATAATTGATGCTATCAACCTTTAAAGTTGGGATTTTAACTTGAGACGTGAATTTTTTCTTTTTTTCTTTAGTCTTTTAAAAATTTTTTTCAATAGTATTTTATTTTTCCAAATATATGTAAAGATCGTCTAATGAAATTTTTTTGTTTTTTTCCTTTTTTTAAATTAAAAAAAATAGGAAAAAAACCGAAAAGGAAAACAAAACAAAACAAAACAGAATATTGTCATGGGCCCTGCAAAACGTTAGGGAGGATTCAAAATATATAACATTAAATTACCAATTCAAGAAAAGATATATAATAGTAGAATAAATTATATTCATGAGTGTCCATCTTTTCTTTGTTTCCTTGTAGATTGTTCTTTTGTTCTACTTTATGCTTTTTTTTACTTTATTCTTGTTTCCCCCTTTCATTCTCCCCCTCCCCCAAGCAGGCTATAGTTAAGCACAAATATATTTGTATATAGATATAGATATATACATACACAGGTATATGCACATATACATATACATTCACACCCACCCACAGACATATACATACATATATATACACACACACACACATAGAGAGAGCAATATGCACACATGTCTACATAATAATCAGAAACCCACATATTTATCCATATGTAAAGATGATTTTAAAACAATATTAGTATGGATGACATATAAGGTACATTTCTCTTGATTCAATCTTTAAGTTTAATTTTGTCTAAGATAAATGATTACTAGACATACTTTTTTTTTTTTTTCAAATAAATTCTACTCCTGATCCTTGCATTGTACTTGTATATATCTCTTCTTTTCTATTCCGGCTAACTCTTCTTTTTTAATTCTGCTCCTAAATTTGTCTTACTATTACTTCCCCCCAACCATGGATCCCTCCCTTGTCTTCCTCCCCACTTCCTCCTCTGCCCATTAAGATGGATTGTAGATTTTGGAGGATGCTATACTCTTCATAGTATAAAGAATTTATTTTTAAAAAAATATCTTGATAACCCTATTTCAATATAACTGGTTTCCTCTATAATCTATGCATTGTATTTTATACATTTAAATAACATTATTCTGAGAAGGGGTTGATAAGCTTCACTAAAGTTGCCAAAGGAGTTCATCATACCAAAAAGTGTGCTGAAAACTTGCTTAAAAAAATTACTGAAAGTGTCAAGAAATTTTCTGCAAAATCTCCACAGGTGTCTTTATATACTTTATCACTTTTATCTAATCAAACCTGATTTTTTTAAGCATCAGTTTTTAAATTCAAAAATCTATTTCTTATTCAATTCAAAACAAAAATTGTTTTCTATTTTTTTAAGCACTAGTATAAAAACAATTTTGCTTCTTTCCTACTCTTCAATTCAATTTATTTTATTCAGTAAGCCTTTATTAAATGCCTACTATATGCAAGGCACTGTCCTCGGCACTAAAAGATACAAAAGTGGATAAGACACAATCATGTCCTCATGGAGAAATATTCATTCCATTTGCTATAGAGGAATATGATACAGCATGAACAAGTACTTGTAACCGCAGAAACATAGATACCAAAGGTTTACTATAAAATATGATTTTCACAATTGTTTCATCTGACCCATGTCCAGAAATTTTAGAGTGTCGAGAGAATATAAAATTCAGATATCAGTTCTTAGAAATCAAAATTTTGCAACCCCATTGAATTCTTTGGTCCAAATTTTTTTAAATTCCATATCAGACAATGATATATTCCTATTAATAAGAGTTATTAAAAATAAACCAGACTAGGTGTGGCCACTCCACAAACACACCAGGACTTTGGTCTTCAGACTTTAATAATTCATTCAATGAGCAATTATTCATACATAGCATTAGACTCAACTGACCAGTCATCATTTACACACTGCCAAGCACAAGGCTGAAAACTTATGACCATTGTTTCTAGAGAATGGATCTAGTTCCCACTTAAGAAATTAAAATACCAGTACTCCTTCCCAAAATATTGGTTCCTCCTTTGGACACAAATGCTGAGCTGAATGCTTCTAAATATTAATTATGTTATTTTTATAAACTATGGAGAAACAGTTGAAAGTTACCACAATAAGTATGAAAAACCTAGAGAAAGCAATTAATCATTTATCATCTTTGCAAAATAATGTTTTTCCATCTGATGAAGAAAATTAGGAAATGGTTTTAAACTTCATTCTCCATTTTATAGAAAGGGCTCAGACCACAGAAAATAAGAAAATTCTTCCATCTGATTGCTACCCATTTATTTCCAGTTGTCTCCAAAGAATACTTAGTTGACACAGTGGTTGCAGCACTGGTTGAAAAAGTCAGAAAAATTCCTTTGGGGCACTAATTTTTGCTACATAGAATTAAGGGTTTCAAGATTAAAGGGACTACAGGGAAGGAAAAGTTAAGACTATGATCAGGTTTTTCAGGAGTTAATTTATGTAAAATACTTTGTAAACTTTAAAATATTATATTAATTCTTGTTATTATTCTTGTTATTACTATTTGAATCCACATTGACAAAGCTAATAGCATTTTATCATTTTATTAAATCAGTATCAGCATTGAAGTCCTGTTTTAAAGCTTCATCACAGCATCATAGGGGTGACTCTATGGTCTAGAATAGGAGTAGGGAAACTTTTTTCTGCCAATGGCCATATGGATATCTATAACATCATTCACAGGCCACACTTAAAATTTATAGAACTCAAGCAGTGGGAGGTTAATTAGCTTCCAGCTTATCATTGCTTGTGGTTGTCTCAGCAAATGATTTTGTGGGCTTTATACAGCCCCCAGGTTGGATATTACCCACCCCTGATCTAGAAGATTATTTAATCAAAGAAAAACCTATGGTAGGTACTACTAAGTGGGAAATATTTGCAGTGTGGGACTGCCAGTATCAGTAGTTTAAGGATTAGGGTTTATTCCACCTAGATCTGGTCAACATGATCATCTTGCCATCTTCCCTGCTCTTTCCATAAGGAACCACAAAATCTCTCTGTATCCAATCTACAGAGACCCCCAGGGGAGTTAATACATTATTTTGATACATGCCATAAGGTAGCTCTTCTTGTGTAATATCATGGACCTAGGATGACTGGATCAGATAAAGCACAGTTTAGATACCTAGGGCTAGTCCGTTTAGATATCATTCAAATAGCCTTGCTTCTGTGGTACTCTATCCCTTTGCTCTTCATCTTTTGTTCAGAGAACGATAATCAAATTAATATAGACATTGCTATTGAAAAGAGCATAACAATTGATTGCCTTATGACTCAACTAACAATGTCTAATAGTTCATTCCTTCGCCAGCTCTCTAGAATATGTATTGCATTCCCTCTACTAAAATGTCAGCTTTTTCTGATCAGTGAAATTTTATTTGTATCCCTGGCACCTAGGACAGCATTTCATATATAGGACTCATATTTTTAAAATGACTGCTGATTGGCTGATTGACTGATTGATTGACTAACTAATCTGGATAAATTTGAAGAAACTGGACCATCAAAATTTGACTATTAGATAGAAATTAGAAATTTTTCAGTTGCAGCAAAGATCTACTAAGGCAAAGGGGAGTTATAATCTAAATTTATAGGGATGCCCTTCCTGATAAAATCCCAAACCCTTGAATTATGTAAATCTAGCACTCCCGTGCACACAGGTCTCCAGAAAGCCATCCAAGGGTCATGGCACATTGTAGACTAGAGTGTCTTGAAAAACATAGTTCACAAGCCCCCACAAATTTGTTTTTATTTACTATCCCAACCCAAGTAAATATACAGTTCTTCAAAAGGTACTTTTAACAGAATGATAAAATAAGTTACAAGAAATATGCCTCCTTATACAAAAAAGTACAAGCAGTCTCCTCCAGAAAATTACCCATGGGAGGAAGAGGGAAAGAGATAAACACAAAATACATTGGTAGCCAAATAATATACATGTTGGGCACACAGATAAGGAACAGGTAAGGGTTACCAAGAAACACATGGCAAAGGTCACATATATGACCAAGGAAATTCATTTCCTGCCTGTCAATGTCAACAATGTAATGTTCTCTGGTGATGACATCACTACTACACTCCTCTGCTGGGTTGGTCTTTGCTTTTCTTGACTGGATATTTTTGATCTACTGCTATTTCTACCTCCTGGTAAAAAGAGGCAACTAGATGGCACAGACTGCCCAGCTTGGAATCTAGAAGACTCATCTTATTGAGTACAAATCTGGCCTCAGATACTTATTAGCTGTGTGACTCTGGATGGGACACTTAACTCTGTTTGCCTCAGTTTTCTCATCTGCAAAATGAGTTAGAAAAGGAAATGGCAAAACACTCCAATATTTTTGCCAAGAAAACCCCAAATGGGATCACAAAGAGAGAGAAATGACTAAAGAAACAAGAACTGATCTTCCCTGCCAAAGCTGCTCTGAACCATCTGGGGATTCAGTTCTGAAAAAACTCATAGCCTTAGGCTAGTTCAGCTTTTTTTTTTTTTTTTTCTTTTTGAGGTAAACCACACTCAGGAAATCCCTCAAGCAATTAAGTTTATATTTTGAATGTTTCTCCTCCTCTTGCTGTTCCCATAGGTGAAAGATAATGGGGGAGGACGGGAAGGGTTGTTTCATAGTTCAATTATTTTCACTTATATCCAATTCTTTGTGATCCCATTTGTGGCAATGATTCTAAAGTGGTTTGCCTTTTTTTTTTTTCTCCAGCTCATTTTACAGACAAGGAAACTAAGGCAAACCAGATTAATCCACTAGCCCAGATCACACAGCTGGACTTGTTTGAGGCTAGATTTGAACTCAAAAAAATGAGTCTTCTAAATCCAGACCTACCACTCTATCCATCTCCTGTTTCACTTATGTTGAGAAATTTCTTTTCAATTCTTTTATTTCCTTAATACCATTTAAAATCTGCAAATTTTATGTTACTTCAACTAAATTCCTTATAGAAGCATAATTTTATTGATGTGTTCTACTATATACCATGAGTAGAGAAGAGTAAAATATACATACATAGAAAATGAATTTTTATCCCCCACTTTTGACTACTCCTTAAAATCTATCCTACTTTCTCCAGTCCCTTTTCCTTCCTAAACTCCCTTAAGCAAATAGAAATTGATTATATTAGTTATACTTCAAGATGGGAAGGAAATTGGAAGAACATTCAGATACCCTTTTTCCACATCTCAAGTTCTAATCCCCAGGGACCCCAAAGCCTAGAGCCAACCAAGGGAATGAGACAACTGCTCCCCATCTTAATGAAATCTATATTCTTATAGTTGTGTTTGCTACTTCCCTAAGGAAAAGACTTTATAAACTTTTACTGTCTTGGTAGGGTCCTTCACCTGAAAGGTGTGAAGCTCCTGGGATCAGATGGTGTCATTAATTACAGCCAGGGTGGAAACCACCTGAACCCCCAGGCTCTGTGAATTTCACAGCCTCTATACTCTGCCCTTCTAACATTAGAGATTCTCACACCTAGGTGCTACTGTGGAAATGTCAAGGGCCTCTGACCTCTTCTTTCCTCTACTACTTAATCAAACTGGCTCTGAGGAAAATATCACTGAAATCAAGATGTCTTCAGATAAAGATTTGGCTGGGGACTGGGGGTAGCTAAAAAACTCGAGAAGGGAGTGGGGAAGGAATGACTGACTACTCTCCAATTTATAACAAGCAATTAGTTTTCTCTGAATCATCTGCATTCTGGGGGAAGAGAGGGTTCTCTTGCTTGGAATTCCTCTTTAGTGTAGGAAGGGAAGGAAGAAGGAAGGGAAAATGGAAGGAGGAAAGGAAAAAAGGTAGGAGGAAAGGAGGGAAGGAGAAAAGGAAAGAGAGTTTGGAAAGAGGGAGGAAGAGAGAAGGAAGGAATGGAGAAATGAAGAAGGGAGGGAAAGTAGGTAGGAGGGAAGGAAGAAGGCAGGGAAGGAAGGAGAGAAGTAAGAAAGGAAGGGAGGAAGAAAAGAGGGAAAGAAGGAAGAAAAGAAGGAGGGAAGGAAGCATTTCCTTCTCTGATTCAGAGTCACACAGCTAGTAAATATCTGAGGTCAAATATGAACTCAGGTCTTCCTGACTCCAGAGCTGGTGCTCCACCCACTGAGCCACCCAACTGACTCCACTTAGCTTCCCCTAAAGAGAATTTCCTGACTCCAAATGATATTATAAAATACTTGTACATGCTGTTTAGCCAGACTTAGTTCTTCCTCTATAATATGAGGGAGATAGACAATTAAATGCCTCAGATGTCCTTGTTCTAAATGAATGACTCCCTGTAAGATTATGGAGCATCAGTTAACCAAGTAAGGTGGGGTATTAAACTTTTTGCTTGGATGAATCCCCAAGCTTGCTTGGATGAGTTTCTAAGCACACAGAGTTCCACAAATCTTATGGGAAAATATTTATGATCTTGGATCAGAAGTACCTTTTTTCTTTTTCTAAGATTATACCCTCTGGTCTCATTTCTAAAATACATAGAGAACTGTCTCATATTTATAAGAATTCAAGCCACTCTCCAATCAATAAATGGTGAAAAGATATGAACAGATTGAGGGAAAGAAGGGAGGGTGATGAGTATTGTGTAAATCTTACTCTCATTAGATTGGGCTCTAAAAGAGCATATCAGACACATTTGATTTCAGGGAAAAACTTGGCCCTCTGTATAGGGAAGTAGGAGGGAAAGGAGGAAAAGAAAGGGATAAATTAATAGAAGGATTAGGGGAAATGTGTATAAAAGAGGGAGGGCTCTAAAGGGGGGAGGACTGTTAGAGGGAGGTGGTCATCAAAAACAAAATACTGGGGAGGGGGGAAGAGAGTAAGGGGAAAGGGAAGACAAAAATATAACTTTGGGTAAATAAGATGGCAGGAAATATAGTCATTTTAACTGTGAATGTGAATGGGATGAACTCTCCCATAAAACGGAAACGGATAGCGGACTGGATTAAAAGCCAGAATCCTACAATATGTTGTTTACAAGAAACACATTTAAAACATAGAGATACATACAGAGTGAAGGTAAAGGCCTGGAGCAGAATCTTTTATGCTTCAGGTGAACAGAAAAAAGCAGGGGTAGCAATCCTTATCTCAGATCAAGTAAAAGCAAAAATAGATCTAATTAAAAGAGATAAGGAAGGAAACTATATTTTACTAAAGGGTACCACAGACAATGAAGTGGTATCAATACTAAACATATATGCACCAAGTGGTATAGCATCCAAATTCCTAGAGGAGAAACTAACAGAGATGCAAGGAGAAATAGACAGTAATACTATACTAGTGGGGGATCTCAACCTTGCTCTCTCAGAATTAGATAAATCAAACCTCAAAATAAATAAGAAAGAAGTTAGGGAGATAAACAAAATGTTAGAAAAGTTAGGTATGACAGATCTCTGGAGGAAATTGAATGGTGATAGAAGGGAGTATACTTTTTTCTCAGGGATTCATGGAACTTATACGAAAATTGATCATGTGTTAGGGCATAAAAACCTCAAAATCAAATGCAGAAAAGCAGAAATAGTAAATGTATCCTTTTCAGATCATGATGCAATAAAACTCACATGTAATATAAGGGCAGGAGAAAATAGACCAAAAGTTAAGTGGAAATTAAATAATCTAATCCTGAAGAATGAATGGGTGAAAGAGCAAATTATAGACACAATCGATAATTTCATCCAGGAGAATGACAATAATGAGACAACATACCAAAATTTGTGGGATATGGCCAAAGCGGTTATAAGGGGTAACTTTATATCTCTAGATGCTTATTTGCATAAAATAGAGAAAGAGAAGATCAATGAATTAGGGTTACAATTAAAAAAACTAGAAAAAGAGCAAATTAAAAACCCTCAATTAAATACCAAATTGGAAATTCTGAAAATAAAAGGTGAGATTAATAAAATTGAAAATAAGAAAACTATTGAATTAATAAATAAAACTAAGAGTTGGTTTTATGAAAAAACCAACAAAATAGATAAGCCTTTAGTTAATTTGACCAGAAAAAGGAACGAGGAAAATCAAATTGTTAGTCTCAAAAATTATAAGGGAGAACTTTCCTCCAATGAAGAGGAAATTAGAGTAATAATTAGGAGTTACTTTGCCCAACTTTATGCCAATAAATTCGATAATCTAAATGAAATGGAAGAATATCTACAAAAATATAGATTGCCCAGGTTAACAGAAGAGGAAATAAATTATTTAAATAGCCCCATTTTAGAAAAAGAAATAGAACAAGTTATTAATCAACTCCCTAAGAAAAAATCTCCAGGGCCAGATGGTTTTACATGTGAATTCTACCAAACATTCAAAGAACAATTAATTCCAATACTATACAAACTATTTGAAAAAATAGGGACAGAAGGTATACTACCAAATTCCTTCTATGATACAGATATGGTGCTGATAGCTAAACCAGGTAGGGTGAAAACAGAGAAAAAAAACTATAGACCCATTTCCCTAATGAATATTGATGCAAAAATTTTAAATAAGATTTTAGCAACGAGATTACAGAAAGTTATCTCCAGGATAATACATCTTGACCAAGTAGGATTTATACCAGGAATGCAGGGCTGGTTCAATATCAGGAAAACTATCGGCATAATCAATTATATTAATAACCAAACTAACAAAAACCATATGATTATCTCCATAGATGCAGAAAAAGCATTCGATAAAATCCAACACCCATTCCTATTAAAAACACTAGAAAGTATAGGAATAAATGGACTTTTCCTTAAAATGATTAGTACCATCTACTTAAAACTATCAGCAAGCATCATATGTAATGGAGACAAACTAGAATCATTCCCAATAACATCAGGAGTGAAACAAGGCTGCCCACTGTCACCATTACTATTTAATATTGTATTAGAAATGTTAGCTTTGGCAATAAGAGAAGAAAAAGAGATAAAAGGAATTAGAGTAAGTAATGAAGAAACCAAATTATCACTCTTTGCAGATGACATGATGGTATACTTAGAGAACCCTAGAGACTCAACTAAAAAACTACTAGAAACAATTCACAACTTTAGTAAAGTTGCAGGATTCAAAGCAAATCCACATAAATCATCAGCATTTTTATATATTACCAACAAAGTTCAGCAGCAAGAGATTGAAAAAGAAATTCCATTCAGAATAACGGATGATAGCATAAAATATTTGGGAATCTATCTGCCAAAAAAATGTCAGAAACTATATGAACTAAACTACAAAACACTTTCCACACAAATAAAATCAGACCTAGTCAATTGGAAAAACATTAAGTGCTCATGGGTAGGCCGAGCGAATATAATAAAAATGACAATACTACCCAAACTAATTTACTTATTTAGTGCCATACCAATCAAACTCCCAAGAAATTATTTTACAGATCTAGAAAAAATAGTAGCAAAGTTCATTTGGAAGAACAAAAGGTCAAGGATTTCAAGGGAATTAATGAAAAAAAGACAGATGAAGGTGGCCTTGCTGTACCAGATATAAAACTATATTATAAAGCAGCAGTCATCAAAACCATTTGGTACTGGCTGAGAAATAGAGCAGTCGATCAGTGGCATAGAAGAGGATATCAGGACAAGCTAGGTAATAACGTTAGCAATTTAGTGTTTGATAAACCCAAAGACCCCAGCTTTTGGGATAAGTACTCACTATTCGGCAAAAACTGCTGGGAAAATTGGAAACTAGTGTGGAAGAAATTAAGGCTGGACCCACACCTAACACCGCACACCAAGATAAGATCTAAATGGGCTCATGATCTAGATATAAAGAGTGATATTATAACCAAATTAGAGGAACATAGGATAGTTTACCTCTCAGACTTGTGGAGATGGAATAAATTTATGTCCAAAGAAGATCTGGAACTCTTAATTGAACACCAGATAGATAATTTTGATTATATTAAGTTAAAAAGTTTCTGTACTAACAAAACTAATGCAGACAAGATTAGGAGGGAAGCATCAAATTGGGAAATCATCTTTACATTTAAGGGTTCTGATAAAGGTCTCATCTCTAAGATATATAGAGAATTGTCTCACATTTATAAGAATTCAAGCCATTCTCCAATTGATAAATGGTCAAAGGATATGAACAGACAATTTTCAGATGATGAAATTAAAACTATTTATAATCATATGAAAAGGTGCTTCAAATCACTATTGATCAGAGAAATGCAAATTAAGACAACTCTGAGGTATCACTACACACCTCTCAGATTGGCTAAAATGACAGGAAAAGATAACGATGAATGTTGGAGGGGATGTGGGAAGACTGGGACACTAATGCATTGTTGGTGGAGCTGTGAACGGATCCAACCATTCTGGAGAGCAATTTGGAACTATGCTCAAAAAGTTATCAAACTATGCATACCCTTTGACCCAGCAGTGTTTGTATTGGGCTTATATCCCAAAGAAATCATAAAAGAAGGAAAGGGCCCCACATGTGCAAGATGTTTGTGGCAGCTCTTTTTGTAGTGGCTAGAAACTGGAAACTGAATGGATACCCATCAATTGGAGAGTGGCTGAATAAATTATGGTATATGAATGTTATGGAATATTATTGCTCTGTAAGAAACGACCAGCAGGATGATTTCAGAGAGGTCTGGAGAGACTTGCATGAACTGATGCTGAGTGAAATGAGCAGAACCAGGAGATCATTATACACGGCAACAACAATACTATATGAGGATCAGTTCTAAGGGACATGACTCTCTTCAACAATGAAATGCTTCAAACCAATTCCAATTGTTCAGTGAAGAAAGCCATATACACCCAGAGAGAGGGATGTGAAATGTGGAACACAACATAACATTTTCATGATCTCTATTGAGATTTGCTTGCATTGTATTTCCTTTATCAGATTATTTTCTTATAGATACGATTTCTCCTGAACAAAAAAATGATGTGTGGCAATAACTATACATATATTTGATTTCTTAAGTATTCTAAGATAACTATCATATAGTGGATATCCTGCTATCTAGGGGAGGGGTGGGGAGTAGGGGGGAAAATTTGTAACAGAAAGCTTTGTAAGGGTTAATGTTTAGGAATTACCCATACATATGTTTTGCAAATAAAAAGTATTAATAAAAGAAAAAAAAGATATGAACAGACAATTTTCAGATGATGAAATTAAAACCATTTCTAGTCATATTAAAAGGTGCTCCAAATCACTATTGATCAAAGAAATGCAAATTAAGACAACTCTGAGATACCATCATACCTGTTAGATTGGCTAAAATGACAGGAATAGATAATGACGAATATTGGAGGGGATGTGGGAAAACTAGGACACTGATACATTGTTGGTGGAACTGTGAATGAATCCAACCATTCTGGAGAGCAATTTGGAACTATGCTCAGAAAGCTATCCAACTGTGCATATCCTTTGACCCAGCACTGTTTCTAATGGGCCTATATCCCAAAGAGATCTTAAAGGAAGGAAAGGGGACCCACATTGCAAGAATGTTTGTGGCAGCCCTTTCTGTAGAGGCTAGAAACTGGAAGCTGAGTGGATGCCCATCAATTGGAGAGTGGCTGAATAAATTATGGTATATGAATGTTATGTAATATTATTGTTCTATAAGAAATGAGCAGCAGGATGATTTCAGAGAGGCCTGGATAGACTTGCATGAACTGATGCTGAGCAAAATGGGCAGAACCAGGAGATCATTATACACGGCAACAACAAGACTATACGTTGATCAATTCTGATTGGCTCTCTTCAACAATGAAATGCTTCAAACCAGTTCCAATTGGTCAGTGAAGAAGGCCATATACACCCAGAGAGAGGGATTTGAAATGTAGACCACAACATAACATTTTCACGCTCTCTATTGATGTGTTTGTTTGCATTGTTTCCTTTCTCAGATTTTTTTTGACACAATTTTTCTTGCACAGTAAGATAAGTATGGAAATACACATACATATATTCGATATGTCAAGTATTTTAACATAATTAACATGTAGTGGACTTCCTGCCATCTAGGGGAGAGGTGAGGACTAGGGGGGAAAATTTGTAACAGAAAGTTTTGTAAGGGTCATTGTTGAAGAATTACTCATACATGTGTTTTGCTAATAAAAAGCTTTAATAAAAAAAGAGATTAGATCTGGTCTTCTGTGTAGGCTAAGGAAGCAGCTGACCAGAGGGTATAATCTTAGAAAAAGAAAAAGATACTTCCAATCCAAGATCATAAATATTTTCCCATAAGATTTGTGGAACTCTGTGTGCTTAGAAACTCATCCAAGCAAGCTTGGGGACTCATCCAAGCAAAAAGTTTAATACCCCACCTTACTTGGTTAACTGATGCTCCATAATCTTACAGGGAGTCATTCATTTAGAACAAGGACATCTGAGGCATTTAATTGTCTATCTCCCTCATATTATAGAGGAAGAACTAAGTCTGGCTAAACAGCATGTACAAGATTGAACAATCAGTGAGTATGGGAGTCAAGATTTGAACTCTGATCAAACCTGCAACTCTTCCAATGAAACTAAACAATAGCATGAATGTATGATAAATCAAACAACCACATAACAAATTTTAGTAATGCCTGTGTATTACTGTATGTCTGGTAGAAGAAATGTATAGCCAGGTATATTTATAGTTCTCCCAACAGTAGAGGAATTTTAAAAGAAAACAAAGGAATGAATCTCTAACTTTAAATTTTCAAACCATTAACAAAGCAGAGATGTATTAGAAGGGATAGATTTCCCAGAATGCTTAAGAATTCATCTCTTCCTTGTTACACCACTCAAAGAAGTAAAGAAAAAATTTGGATTATTTTTTAAATAATAAATAAATAATTTTATTCATCTTTTTTTTGGTTTTATATCATCTATATTTTTTGAGTGTATATCTTTCTCCACTCTGTCCCAGAGGGTAATTCTTTATGACAAAGAGGAAAAAAGATGGGGAAAAGTATAGAAAAATTAACCAATACATCTCCAAAGATCAGACAGTATATATACGTTACATAACCATATCCTTCCATCTCCGCAAAGTGGGGGAGGGGGAAAGACGGAGGGGGAGAATATGCTCTTTTTTGTCTACTTTGGGGCCATTCTTAGTGATTATAATTTTCAAGCATTCCACATGGATTGTTTTGTTCTGGTTGTTTTCATTCATATTGTGGTAGTCATTCTCTGAATTGCTTATTTCACTTTGGAGAAGTTCAAAGACGTCATCTCATGCTTCTGTTTAGCTATTCCCCAATCAGTGGGCATCTAGATTGTCTTTGGTTCTTTGCTACTATAAAAAGTGTTGCTACAACTACTTGGGGCTATAAAATGAGCTAGAAAAGAAAATGGCAAACCACTCCAAGATCTTTGCCAAGAAAACTCCAAATGAAATCACAATCAGCCAAGACATGTAATCGAACAGCAACAATATTCATTACTTCCAGATTAAGGTTTACACTCTTCTTTCTGATACTATTACTCAATACTCAACTCAACTCAGCTATTCAAGCACCATTACTCAACAACACAAACTTTTTGCTCTGTCTTCCATGGTAGGAGGTACCATGAATCTTAGAATTTGAGTCAGAAAGACCTGAGTTCAAATCTAGCCTCACACACTAGCTGGCAATTACTTAAGCTCTTTTGCCTCAGTTTCCTCAACTATAAAATGGAGATTAATAATAACACCCCTCCCAAGGTTGTTATGAAATTCAAATGAGATGTTTTTAAAATCCTCTGCATAGTTCTTGATACATAGTAGGTACTATGGTATTATTGTCATAAAGATCATATGATATTCATCATAAAGGGTATTATTCCCTTCTAATGCCACGCACAGAGTAGGTTCTATACAAATGTTTATTTCCTTCTCTAATCAGAAATGTCCTTTCCCTATTCTAGATAATTAATCTAGCTTTTCTAAGATTCTATTCACAGTTTCTGTTTAAATTAACTAAGTAAAACAATTAATTTTGTCTCTATCACTTTATCTATATTCCCAATTAAATTCTTTTATTTTCATGCTTTCCCAACTTTCCAGCCATATGGATACCAACTTGATTGCCTCCCTATGATTCTGTCTCCTCTCCATCCATCTTTGGTGCAATACAAAGAAGAATATTCCTGGATCCTTATTTACAATGAACCAACCTAGAACATGCACAACTACTTTGAATGGACTATGACCTAAGCACCTCTTCTTTTAACATATGCACAGTATATATGTCATATTTAGAGATGCATAATAATGAAGTAAGGCTTTCATTTCCTTAAATGCCTAATCATTTTAATGAAGTTAAGACATACATTTTCTTAGAGGGATAATACATTAGCTAGCACGATTATTTCATCTTATTTATATATTACTAAAGATTAGTATGTAGTAATGTGAAAGAAATACATTCTAGAAAAGTTTTTAAAAATTAGAGAGGGAAGAGAGAGGGGGAGAGGAAGGGAGGGAAAGGGACAGGGATAGGAACAGGGATAAGGAAGGATAGAGGGGAAAGAGAAGAGGCAGAAGGAAAGGGAGAAGAAGAGAAATGAAAAGAAAGAGATCTTTATGAAGAAAGAAATGGACAGAGAAAGGAAGGAAAGAAACAAAGAGAATGAGAGAAAGAAATAAACAGAAAAAGGAACAAGAAAGAGGTAGAAAGTGAGAGAGACAAAGCAACAGAGACAGAGACAAATAGACAGAGACAGAGACAAGAGTGCACATGCCAGAGGAAGCTGTCCAATATCAATAAGATCTTGAAATGGATATTGATAAACACAACCCATTCTTTATGAATCACAGAATGTTAAGAGTAGGAAAAGACATTAAAGATTATCTAGCTCATCATTCTCATTTTATGGATTCAATTCAATTTAATAAACATTCATAAAATACCACTATATAAAAGCCCTGTACTGTGTTGTTTTAAAAAAAAAAAAAGTCTTCTCATTGCAACTTATAGTCTTAGACAGTTACCTAAAATGCTGAGACTAAGGTGACTTACCCATGGCCACATGGTCAGTATATAAAAGAGTTCCTAGATAGCTCTCTATTCACCACACTGCCTCTATAGATAAAGGCTCATCAAATTTTCCAATGAATCAATGCTAGGAAAGATAACACAGTAAGAAAATAGCTGTTCCAAAAAAGATCTGGAAGGCTTAGTGGAGTTAAGTATAAATCAGCAATATAATCTAGTAGCCAAAAAAAAAAAAATCTAATGCAATAATGACTACATTAAGAAGGGCAGTTTCCAGGAATAGGGAAGTAATAGTCTCACAATCCTCTGCTAAGATAGACCTTATCTATATTGAGTTCAATTCTGGGCACCATAATTTAAGAAATCATTGTTTAATTAGAGAGTGTCAGAAGAGGGCAACCATATTGGTAAAAGGCCTTTAGCCCATGTCAGAGAAGGATTGACTTAACAAAATGGCACCTGGGTGCTACAGTGGATAGAGCAGTGAGTCTTAAGTCAGGAAGACCTGAATTCAAATTTGACTTCAAACAATGACTAATAGTATGACTCTGGGCAAACCATTTGACCCCCATTTGCCCCAGTTTTCCCATCTTTAAAATGGGAATCATAATAGCACCCACATTTCAGGTTTGTTATGAAGATCAAAGAGGTATATCTGCAAAACACTTAACACAGTGCCTGGCATGGAATAAATGCTGTATAAATATTGTTGTTCAGTCATTTTTCAGTTCTAAATGACCACATTGAGTTCTCTGGAGGCTTGCTGTTTTTTTGAGTCATTCCATGTTCCTTTTAGAGTTTTCTTGGCAAAAGATACTGGAGTAGTTTACCATTTCCTTCTCCAGTTCACTTTACAGATGTAGAAAATGAGACAAATGGGGTTAAGTGACTTGCCCAGGTTCCTACAACTAGTAAATATTTAAGATCAGATTTGATCACAGAAAGAGGAGTCTTCCTGATTCCAGGTCTGGTACTCTATCTACTATTCTACTTTACATTTATATGTAAATATCATGTATCTATTTATAAATATGACATTTACATGCAAATATCAAATATTTACACATAAATAGAAATAAAATGTATATTTAAATAGTTTTAAAAAAAACAACTTGGAGACAAAAAGATTCTTAGAGGGGTGGTAGCTACTTCCAAATATTTGAAGCATCCTCCCATGGAGAATGGATTAGATTTACATCCATGGAAGATGATGTAAGAAAATATGGAAAGAGAGGAGAAGGCCAAAAACAAAACCCATGCTTATAAAGTAGAACATCAATGATGATCTGACAAAGGAAACTCAGCAGTGGTTAGACTGGTAGGAAGAGAACCAGAAAGAGCAGTTTCACAAAAATCTAAGGAGGAAAAGAAGTAACCAGAGGCTGATATTAAAAAGAAGTCATTCAGGAAAAGATAATAATAAATATTGGCAGAGATTTGGGGAAACTCGTACATTGCTGGTGGAGTTGTAAACTGATCCAACCATTCTTTGAAGAGTAATTTGGAACTATGCCCAAAGGGCTATAAAACTATGCATACTCTTTGATCCATCAGTGTCTCTACTGGATCTGTATCCTACAGAGATCACAAAAATGGGAAGGAGACCTACATATGTAAGAATGTTTGTAGCGACCCTCTTTGTGGTGGCAGAGAACTGGAAACTGAATGGATGCCCATCAGTTAGAGAATCGCTGAATAAGTTATAGAATATTACTGTTATACAAGAAATGATCAACAGGATGATTTCAGAAAGGCCTGGAGAAACTTACATGAACTGATGTTAAGTGAAATGAGTAAAACCAAGAGAATATTGCACACAGCTACAACAAGATTAAGTTATGATCAACTCTGATGGACCTGGCTCTTTTCAGCAATGAAGTGATTCAGGCCAGTTCTAATAGATTCATGATGGAGAAAGCTATCTGCATCCAGAGAAAGTACCATGGAGATTGAATGTGGCTCACAACATAGATTTTCATCTTTTTTGTTGTTGTTTGCTTGCTTTTTTTTTCTTTCTCATTTTTCCCCCTTTTTCTTGTGCAGCATGATAAATGTAGAAATATGTTTAGAAGAATTGCACTGTTTAACATATATTGGGTTGCTTACTGTTTAGGGGAGAGAGTATAAGAAGAGAGGGAGAAAAATTTGAAAAGCAAGGTTTTGCAGGGATGAATGTTGAAAACTATCTTTGAATATATTTTGAAAATAGAGAGCTATTGTTAAAAAAAATTAAAAAGTCATTGAATTTAGAAATTTAAAGATTAATCATAACCCTAAAGAGAAGAGCTTCAGTTGAATAGTATGATCAAAAGTCATTGCAAAGGACTGAGACATGAGTGAATGGGAAGAAAGGCAGCTTTGAAGAGTGAAAAGTGAGTGGATTGGATTCAGAAAGACCTGGACTCAAAACTTATCTCTGTGTGACTTGGCAAATTATTTAACATCCCAGTGGGTCCCTCCCCCCCAAAAAGGGGGCAACTAAATGGCATGATGGCCCTAGAGGCAAGAGGACCTGAATTCAAATACAACTTCAGACACTTAATAGGTTTGTGATCCTGGGCAAGTCATTTTATCCTGTATGCCTCTGTTTCCTCATCTATAAAATAAGCTGGAGAAGGAAATGATAAGCCATTACAGTATCTTTGCCAAGAAAATTCCAAATGGGTTACAAAGAGTTGAACATGACTGAAATGACTCAACAACAATAATCCCCTAAAGAACTCTCTAAATCTATACTTAAGTTTCAGAGAAAGTGATGATCTGAATAGCTAAAGCAAATCTTTCACCAGGATTTCCTTGCACTGATATAATCACAGGGCCAGTTTTGGGGTTTGTTTCATTTTTAAGTGAGTAGGACATAAAGAAATGGAAACAATAATATAGAAACTCTTTTCTACGAATTTGACTATGAAAGGAAAAAGAGCACTGGAGTGATAATGAGAGAGAAACAGGATCAAAGAAAAATTTTTGAAAAATGGGGAAGATATGAGCTTATTTAAAGGCAACAGTGAAAAAGCTAGTGGGCAAATACAGATGAAAGATTAAAGGAAAGGGGGAGATAGCTAATGAGGAAAGTTCCCTGAAAGACAAAGGGGAATGATGGGATCCAGGACACATATAGATGATCTGGAACTGACTGGATAAAGGTGCATATTCTCTCCAAAGAACAAAGCAAAGAAAAAAGAGAAAGCATGATAATGTACAGCTCTGAGATATAGAGAGGAAGAGAAAATGACATCATAATGAATGGTTTTTTGGTAAAGTAAGAGGTAATAGCCTTTGCTAAAGAACTGAAGAATGAGGTGATGTAATAGAAAAGAAAAAGTATAGAACAGCTGCTTTGAGGGTACAATAGAGTGTCAACAAAAGAACAAAAATACTGTGGTGTAACAGTGAGGACTATTGCCATCAGATGATACAAATATCAGCACTTGAATAGAAGCAGAAAAGGCAGATGACTCAGGATTAGAGCTAGGCAAGACACAATAGGTCAGTGGCCAAGTGATTCAAGGGTAGAAGACAGTATTAAAACTTGATTATTTACCTAGAACTGAACTGCTAAAATTGAATTGTTTCTGGTTAACAAGATTTAAAAGAGGCTACAGCATGGACTATGATGATAGGCTAAAAGAAGAAAGAGCCATAGAGTAAGTGAAAGACATAGTTAACACAAAGACCAAATCAGGAGTGAAGCAGGAGAGATGGAAAGATAGGAAGTTGTGGTTAGAGAAAGAAACTTAAGAGATCTGGATCATGGAGGTAGAATATTTATGAATAATTGTCAAGATCAAGAGAATAAACATCCTGGTACTAGATAAAGTAAAATGAAGGTTCATGAGTTATATGATTATCAAAGTTGAGGTAAAGGTGTTCAATGGGATACAGACATATATGATGAAAATATAAGCCTCCTGGAGATTTTCATAGCTCTTACTAGAGCTCAGAAAAAAAAAAGAAAGAAAATGAAAATATAATTACATATTCCAGGAGAAGATTGTTTGTGACTGTCCTCCAAATCTAAGTTCCTATCATCTAGGTTCCTCTTAACAAACTCTGACTCAGCCCATTTCCCTTTTTTTGTGTCCCCTGAAGATTTTACTCTTTCCCCCACTATATTATTTCTCCACTCCCCACTCTAACTCATACCTCAAGAGCTTGTTCACATCCTATTTTTCTTTCTGGTATCTAGTAACTTGACAGTAAAATTTCACTATATAAAATAGATATAAACTAGGCCTTCTCTCTTCCCTTTCTCCAAATTCTTAAGGAGATATTCTTTCCTTTCTCTCCAGCTGGCCTCAGACTGAAGCCAAAAATTTCTCCAAAACAGAAATACAGGCTAATTATCTGGAGATCAGCCCCTCCACATACATAAAATTAAAGTGCCTGGACGATGGAATTATAGGGGATTCCCTAGTCCCTCTAGTGCAGATTCATAAGATATTATATCATACTGATCTGCCCAGTCTTTTGGAGGTCATAGTAACTTTTAAGATTTCCTAAAGGAATTAGTCAATCATTCTTCTTCCCTGGAAAAGATTCCTAAAAACTAAAATTCCTTAATAGGGTTGATAGAATTGCCCACATTTGGCTCAGAGAGGATTTAGGAGAAGAGCACCAACTGACAAGCTTAAGTGGAAATATGGTCCCAGGAGACCCATGGATCTTTGACCATGTGATGATCACAGCTTGGTCACATCTTGTTCTTCCTTTTGAGATGGCTCTTTTAAGGAAGTGACTATGTTCTTTCTGGGGCAGGAAGGAGCCTATCATGAGTCCCTCAATTATCACATTTGATCTCTGTCAGCCTTTTCAGGAACTGAAGTGGGGAAGGCTGAGCCTCTGAACTGTGTCAACTGGAAATAAGGACTAGTTAAGGAAAGGACAAGAGCAATCTTGGAAACAGGAAAAAGGTGCACATTGATATAGCTGACCAGCTATCGCCTTCCAAGCAATCAGGAGAAACTACTAACAAGATGGATAGCAGATAGAGTATGGGGTTTGAAGTGATGAAGTCACAAATTCAAATCCAGCCCTGGAAACTTACTAGCTGTGTAACCCTAAGTAAGCCACTTACCTTTGTTTCCCTCAGTTTCTGCAATTATAAAATGGGGATAATAATAGCATCTACCTCCTAGTATTGTCAGGATAAAATGAAATAATAATTGTAGTTATATTTCAGTCATTTTTCAAACATGACTGAATCTTCATAACCTATTTGAGGTTTTCTCTACCAAAATACTGTATGGATTTGCTTTTTTTTCCTCCAGCTCATTTTACAGATAAGGAAACTGAGACAAACAAAATTTAGTGATTTGCTCAGTCATACAATTGATAAGTGTCTGAGCACTTTGCAAATCCCCCCCCCCAGGTAATTGGGGTTAAGTGACTTGCCCAGGGTCACACAGGTAGGAAGTGTTAAGTGTCTGAGACCAGATTTGAACTCAGGTGCTCCTGACTTCAGGACTGGTGCTCTATCCACTTTGCCACCTAGCTGCCCCACCACTTTGTAAATCTTAAAGCACTATATAAATACTAGTTATTATTATTGAGATACCAATACCATGGATACCCTTTGATATTTCTTAGTAAGGAGGTAAGTATGTAAATAAATACCCACCTCATCCTTTCTTACCCGGAAAAGCATTCTACTCCTTTCTATATACCTTATGAAGTAGCCATACTTTATTGTTTACATGTAACATTCCATCTCCTTTCTCTATTCTCCCACCTGGGTGCCTTTGCCCAAATCTGAATCACTCCTCCTCCACTCTGCCTTTTAAGATTCCTACCTTTATTACATCAACTTCATGAAGATTTTCTCTCTTCCCTAACCAGTTGCTGTTCTTCCATTCCAGGCTTACCTACCCTCAATCTACCTTCTCTGTATCTCGTAAGGATCTTTTTATTAACATGTTGTCTCCCTCTTGTTGCAATGTAAACTTCTGAGAGCAGGAACTGCTTTGCCTTTTATATTCCTCATGCTTAGCACAATGCTCAGCACTCACACATGGTGAGTATTTAATAAATGCTTGTTGAATAGTTGACATTCAGATTCCCCCCAGAGTCAAAACATCTGTGATTGTGGCTACAAAATATGAGAAATAACTGCATTGGACTTAGAAGGGGTGAAATTAAAAGAATTTAGTTACAACTGCAGAAATAGATATCCTATAGAATAGGAATGCTTGGAATCAATACTTGTCCTTTTTTATACCCAAAACACAAGTTCTTCCCTTGATGTCTCATTGGCTGAGTACCACAGAGGTCACAATCTACAGGAGTGTGTAATCCCCCCACAAGTGAGTGTGAGTCTCTACCCTTGATTATATCATTTCTCCTCCCTTGGCAGTCAATAATTGGAAGTAGTCCAGTGCCTCTCCTGATTCCCTATTGACTAAGTACTATCCTATCTGAATTCCCCCACATGAACCTAAGTCTCCTCGGATCACATCATTATATCTGCCCCCTTCTCCCCACCCCACCCCCCACACTTGTAAGTGGTTTTCCACCTCTAATTACAATAGTATTTCTTATTCTAAATTCCCTACCCCATTACATTTTCCTTTTTTTTTTTTTTTAATTATTTCCTTGTTCTGGATCCTAGCATCCTGGTCTCCATTTCTTTGGTTTCAATTTTTCAATTTAAGTTTCATTTCTATGTATTCCTATAATTAATTTTTCATAACTCTGTGGAAACTAAACCCCCATCCAATTGTCACAAATGGCATCCTGATTTCACAATCATAGGATTTGGGAGCTGGATGGGAACCCAGAAGGTATCCAACCCCACTTATACCTTAAAGAAATCCCCATTCTAACAATAATTAACAAATGGTCATGCAGCATCTACTTGAAGGGCATCCAAGGACAAGGAACTTACCACCTTTCCAGGTAAACCCTTCCAGTTTTGCATAGCTTTAGTTGTTAGGAAGTTTGAGGTTTTGTTTTTCCTTAATATGGCACCTAATTTCAGCAACTTGCAACTTTTTATCTATTGATTCTGGTCTTGCTTTCTGGGGCCATTTAGCACAAAGTCTATTTCCTCCTTCACAGGACTAAATACATAGAGGAGTTTAGTAGACTAACCCTAAAAGGGGCTAGCAAGGGAAGGGGGTTTCCTTTGATTGGAGGGCTAACCCTAAAAGGGATTTAGCACCCTGAAAGAATTAGTTATAAAAAGAGAAAGACACCATGAGGCAGAGTACCCCATGACAAGCTAAAAAGGGATTTTAGCAAAGATGGTGTAGGGTACTGGCAGATTTATAGGGAAAATTTAACTTGGGGGAGGGGTGTGTGTGACATTATACCTTGGCTTTCTGATTGGATTCAGTACAGTGGGGTTTCCTAAAACCTCCACCCAGAGTGGTACTGTGTAATTAAAACTAAGAATAAAAGGCTCACTTAAGGCTGAACAATCCCCTGAGACTTTTCCTGCTTGCCTCAGGGAGTATTATAATCTTATCAGTGCTTCAGGCTTTCTCTGCTAACTCCCACCTGGCTACCCCGGACCTCATCATTTGAACATATTTGTTTGGTCATTTCAGTCATGTCTACCTCTTTGTGATCCTGTTTTAGTGTTGTTTTTTCTGAGTTTTTGTTGTTGTTGTTGTTGTTGTTGTTTGGGGGGGGGAGGGTGGCAAAAATACTGCCATTTCCTTCTCCAACTCATTTTACATATAAGGAAACCAAGGCAATTAGGGTTAAATTAGTTGTCCAGGAATGCACGGCTACTAAGTGTCTGAGGTCCGATTTGAACTCAGAAAAATGAGTCTTATTGATTCTAAGGCCAATGCTCTATCACTGCACTTACCTGGTTGTCCTATGTAGATTAAGTAGGAGATCACTAATAAAGAGAAAGCATTGGAATTAAGAGGGGTGGGGAACTTTCCTGTAGAACATTAGACTTTAGTTAGAACTTAAAGAAAGGAAGCTAACAGGTAGAGATGAAGAGGGAGAACATTCTAAACATAAGAGATATCCAGAAGAAATACCAGGAGCTAAAGTATTGAGTTTCTTGTTCATGGAATAATCAAGAGGTCAGTGACAGAGGATCCAAGAAGTACTGGGAATTAACATGTAAGAAGACTGGACAGACAGGTGCAGGCTAGATTATAAAGAATCACAGAGGTCAATCCCACTGAAAAATGTCTAATGCAATGACACTCATTCAACCATTGGGGAAAGAGCCCCCAAAATTAAAAACCAATCAGATTATGATTTTTGCTGTTCAATTATTTTGCAGTCATATCTGACTCTTCATCACTCCATTTGGACTTTTCTTGGCAAAAATACTGAAGTGATTAATCATTTTCTTCTCCAGGTCATTGTACAAATGAGGAAATTGAGGCAGACAGGGTTAAATTATTTTTCCAGTATCACACAGCTACTTAGTGTCTGAGATGACATTTCAATCTAATTCTCTGATTCCAAATCCTGCATTCTATACACTATACCATGCTCCCTTCCCTGTATATTCACACAAAATGCCACGACAAATACCTACCTACGTTGGAAGCCTCCTTCCAATGTCTCCAAACAAAGGTTCACATCCTGTAATCTAATTAAATTGAAAGGGGAATTCATGAAATTAACTAAGGGCTTCTAAAATTTCTTTTTCATTTCATTTTCTTGAGATCAGAGGTCCAGATTTCTGTCTCAGAACAGCTGAGCAACTGTGGGTCTTCCTTTCACTTCCTATATGTTATTAGCTGAAGGAAAAGAGAAATCCAGTTCATTTTTGTAGATAGAGAGAGGACATCATGATTGGCTATAAGTGCATTACAATTCATTTTCACTTCAAGGTATTTTTGACCTTTCACAGTTTAAAAAAAAAAAAACTCATTGTTCCCCAAATCCTAAGACTTTTGGGAAGGAAGGAAGGTAAGGAAGGAAGAGGAAGTGAGGGAGGAAAGGAGGAAGGGGGAAAGAAAGAAAAAGTAGAGGGAGGGAGGAAAGAGAAGGAAGAAGGGAAGAGAGGGAAGAAGGGAGGAGAGAAAGGAAGATCATTTGTATATCATTTTAAGACTCAAAAATTGCTTTCATCATAATCCTCTGTGAGAGGAATAGTGCAGGTATAATTTTCATTCAGGACCATCTCCAGTTGTCTTGATCTGTATTTTACCACTGGACCCAGATGGCTCTGGAGGAAAAGGTGAGACTGGCGACCTTGCACAGCCTCCTCCCTCACTTAAATCCATTTGACTTGCATTTCATGGCATCGCCTCCCTGATGTCATGGTCCTCTCAGAACAAAGGACAGACAACAACAGCAATCTCTGGAGGGGATTTGTTTTCTGAGGGGAAGTAGAACAAAGGTCATTTTACACCACACATTCCATTCGTGTGGTAAGAAAGTTATCAGTTCTCATATTAAGCTTCTTGAGACAGTATTTCCATTCCTCAGCCCTGGAGAATCACCCAAAGTCACTTAGACCTAGGTAGAAGGGAACTGACTGGCCATCTAATCCAACTCTTATTTTGAAGATGAGTAAACTGAGATAAAGGAGGTTACATTTCTTACCCAGGTTCACATAGGAAGTGTCAGAGGTGGGATTTCAATTTGGACCCTGACACTAGAGCTCTGCCTTCCTTCAGAGGGGAAATTTAGTTCTCCTTTGATGTTCTCTTCCACTATCAGCCCATAGCTTCCTGGGAACTGAAGCCAGATGAACTAGATGGTTACCATATTCAAGTTGTAAGCCCAGGCTCATTCTTCCAGTAGCTGATGTTAGTTCCAATCAATGCTGTTGCTCCAGACATGCTCTTCAGAGATGCCATTGTGGCAGTGATATGACACTGTGTATCTTCAACTTCCCCCAGGGAATTTCAAGCCCATAGTGATACAATCTGTTAGGACTTATTGTCTTTTTTCAGTCCTCAGAAAGACTAACTCTTTCATGGACCATAGAGATATAGATCACAAATGTCTTTTATAAAAGGACTGAGAGAAAATTGTTACATGGTATTCAATTAATCAATAAACTATTTATGAAAGTCTACTATGGGCCAAGTATATCTTACACACTGGAGATATGAATACAAGAATGAAAAAATGGCTTAATCACAAAAATCTTACATTTTAGCTAGGAGGCAAGGACATAAATATATTCTTTATTAATATGAAGAGAATAGAATTGGTCACTACAAAAAACTGCCTAGTGCAAGAGAAGGCTGATCTAGCCCTTAAGGAAACCACAACCAAAGGGGAGGGAGTCAAAAAGTGAAAGATAAGGAAAATTAAGGGAGCAGAGGAAGAAAGACTGAAATTTCCAAAAATACCAGGAATGAGTAGAGACAAAATCCTTGAACATAAATAGATAAATCAACAGCAAAAACAATAATAACAGAAGGAAATGATGGCCTCCAGATCTAGTAAATGAGTTCAGATGTCTACAAATAAATACTGCAAAACAAAGGGAAATGATCCAAAACTTAATTAAACAGAAAACCCTGTGGAATTTGAGAACACAAAGGCAGTAGGGGCCACTATTGTTGAATCAGTAAGGAAATGACATGGTTAAATTAAAAGGAAGGAATCACTGAAGGAAAATCACTTTGGCAGTAGTATGGAGAATGGACTGGAATGGAGAGAGATTACTGTAATAATCTAGGTGAGAGGAAATGAGAACCTAAAAAGTTAAATCCCACCTTTTACTAGATATCTGCCCCAAACCCTCTTAATTCTAGTGCCTTCCTAGTCAAAAATGTCTTTTTTATACTACATATAACTTACTTTGTATTTATCTGTTTGTACATTATCTCCCTCATTATATGTTGTTTTTCATTTCTCATTCTTAAAGAAGACCAATAACATTAGCAGGATGAAGTCTTTGCTTGTGTATGAATTATATTTAAGTGAGGTAGAATCTCCCATCTATCTCACTCTCTCCTCCAGAGTAATCAAAGTCCAGTGGCAAAGCAAAAATCAGGATGACCGGTCTATAGCCCAGAATGCTGTGTGTAACCTTAGTCTTTCTATATTAAGGTTTTTCCCAGGCCTCAGTTTTTCTGAGGCAAGCCCTATTCAGTGACTAAAGGATAGGTAAAAATTGAGACATTAGATTGTAAGCTGTTTGAGAATATTGACTTTAAGCTTAGCACAATGCCTCACACAAGTAGGGACTTAAAGGTTATTGCTTGATTGGTTTGGTTGGTTGATTAAAGAAAGATAATGACTCTATGGGGGGGACAGAGAGGGTCAAGGATGAGTGATGTGACCACTAATTGGATATGTCAAATAAGGGAAAGTGAAAATTCAAGGATAATGCTGAGATTACAAACTTGGGAAACTGCAAGGATGGTGGTGCCTTTATCTGAAATAGGGAAGTTTGGTAAAAGAATGGATGGAAAGGGGAAGTTATTTTTTGGACATGATGAGATATCTTTGAGACATCAAGTTTGAAATATCCAAAAAGCAACTGGTGATGCAGGACTGAAGCTCAGGAGAGATTCTGGGACTAGCTATATGACTTAATATACTGGGCAACTATTGGCTCAGCAGAATACTCCATCCTCATTTCTCTGTTATTTCTGCATAATCCTATTAGTTCAGGTGGAAAGAACGTAAGAACAGTTGGTGGCTTTGGATTAGATTCTTTGGGGTTTGAGGCAGCACTTCATTTTCATTACCCCATGAAGATTTGGTAGAATTCATATTCTGATAAATTTATGCCTGATTTTCTTCATGACTGTATAGTCAAAGTGACTGTATAGTCAGATATATATATATATATGTATATATATATATATATATATAGACTGTATAGTCAGTATATATATAGACTGTATAGTCAAAGTGAAGTCCCTGGAACCCTGGGGTAGGGATCTTGGATTCCAGTTTGCTCAGACTACTTTGACCATGAGGAGCAGTGACATTTCCCGAGTATGCTCTAATTCAGTTGTGAGTAAATTGCCTCAATCCTGCTCTTGTTTAATAGAATCCATTGAACTTCTAGGTAATACTCCTATCTTGTTCCCTTGGTGTATCTGGAATGAACTCCAGCATAAAGGACCAAATATCCTTTATCCAAAAGATCAAATGAGATGCAAAGGCCCATTATCATTTGATGAATATATGTGGAGGGCTGTACCCACATATATAGCATAGAACTGTCATTGTGTGACCCAAAGAGAATTAAAATAAATTTCTCTAGCCTCTTCTCCCTGCCCTCACACCCTTCTCTAAGAGAGATTTAATTTCCTTCCCGGAGGTTGAGGCCAGAAGCATGGCTTCTTTGCTCTCTTCAGAGAGAGAGGATGTACCAGGCTAGAAGTCTGCTCTCTTAAATACTACTTGTCTAGGGGATGTGATTTTCAGGTTCAATCTAACTTCTGATCACTGATTCATTAATTAGGGAGAAATCAGGACTCCAAATTTCATATTTAAGACTTCCTACCAAATACCAGTTCCACAATAAATATATAGAACTTAGCCAATAAACCCATTTATTCAATTTGATGGCAACACAAACTGGAGAATATACACCAGTCAATTTAAAGTGAAGGAGCTCTTCCCAGGTCAAACAAGAGAAAGAGACCTAGATTTTTTTTTAATACTTTTTATTTGCTAAACATATGTATGGGTAATTTCTAAACATTAACCCTTACAAAGCTTTCTGTTACAAATTTTTCCCCCCTACTTCCCACCCCTCCCCTAGATGGCAGGATATCCACTACATGATAATTATGTTAGAATACTTAAGAAATCAAATATATGTATAGTTATTGCATCATTTTTTGTGCAGGAGAAATCGTATCTACAAGAAAGAATAATCCAATAAAGGAAATACAATGCAAGCAAACATCAATAGAGAACATGAAAATGTTATGTTGTGGTCCACATTTCACATCCCTCTCTCTGGGTGTATATGGCTCTCTTCACCGAACAACTGGAACTGGTTTGAAGCATTTCATTGTTGAAGAGAGTCATGTCCATTAGAACTGATCCTCATATAGTATTGTTGTTGCCGTGTATAATGATCTCTTGGTTCTGCTCACTTCACTGAGCATCAATTCATGCAAGAAGAGACCTAGATCTTACCCACAGGAAAATTCCTTAAAGTCTCCAGTAGAAAACAGGAACATGATGGAGACTGCCAAGACTCTTGTGTTAGTTTCTTCCAAGAGTCTTTTCAACAACATGAAGTGGTGTTAACATCATCCATCTTCTCTCTAGAAGATGGAAACCAGAAACCTCTGGAGAGATTTGAAGAAACCTGAAAGACTCAAGCTCAAAAATAATCAAACCTCCCTCCCTCTCTCTCCTTTTGTACCTTTACTTCTTTCCCCCTTTCTCTCTCTCTCTTCTTCCCTCCCTTTCCCTTTTGTCCTCTCCCTTTTTCGTTCTTCCTCTCTCCTTCCTATCCTTCTCTTTTTCTCCCTTTCCCTTTTCCCTGTCTCCTTTTCCCTCTCCTTTCTCCTTTCCTCTCCTTCTCTGCTTCTTCCTCTCTCCCTCCCTCCCCCATATCTCTAACTCTCTCTCTCTCCCTCTCTTAGACACACACACACACACACACACACACACACACACACACACACACACA
>JAJPUD010003185.1:81800-111561 GCA_023553655.1 Myrmecobius fasciatus | reverse complement strand
GATAGATAGATAGATAGATAGATAGATAGATAGATAGATAGATAGATGGATAGATAGATGGATAGATAGATGAATTAGTGAATAAATGAAAAGTATCAGTGAATTAAGATACTAAGAGATGTTTAGGCAGATAGGTGGCATAGTGGATAGAGTGCTAAGCCTGGAGTCAGGAAGAATCAACTTCATAAGTTCAAATCTAGCCTTATAATCTTACTACCTCAGTGACCCTGGGCAAATAACTTAAACTTGTTTACCTCAGGTTCCTCATCTGTAAAATGAGCTAGAGAAGGAATTGCCAAACCACTCCTGTATCTCTACAAAGAAAACCCAAATGGAGTGATGAAGAATCAGACAGGACTGAAACAATTGAATAACAAAGAGACATATATTTATGCAGTCAGTGTTTTATTTGTTTTGCTTGACCATACTTGATTATAGAGGCAACATGGCATAACAGATATAGAAGTGGCCTTAAAATTTAGAATAAATAAAAGAGGTAAATAGGTAGGCAAGCAAAAAAAACAGATAGGTGAATATATCATTTCTATAGCATTTTAAGGTTTGAAAAGCATTTTATATACATTAATTCATTTGACTCTCACAACAGAAACTAGGAAACAGGTCCTATTATTATCTCCATTTTACAGATGAAAAAATTGAGAGTAAGAGATGTTAAGACCCTGGTCAAGTAATTTAACCTGAACATGTTCTGGACAACTCTCTAAGATCATAAGTAGCAGATAAGATGCCAATCTGCTTTGGCAGAAAGAGTTTTCTCTCCTGGGAGTTCCCTAAACTAATAAAACCACAAGTCTTGTCCATAAACTTGATTATGATGATGGTTACAAAAGAACATTATTGAGGGAAGAGGGAATAATGAGTAATGCCAAAAAGAAAAGGAAAGAAAGTAGCAATGAAACATTTAAAAATATACAAAAGAGAAGGATTTCAGAAAGGAAAATAGACAAGCAGGGCAGTTACATAACTATAGTGCTTAAAAAAAATTCTATGTAACAGAAATTCAGTTTCATACACAATCCTTTTTTTCTGTTCTTTTTTTAATCAAACTATATCCATGTTTATCCATTGTAATAAAAAAGAAGAAAAATTATAAAGGAATATTCTCTGAACTCCCTTCTCTTCTTTGCAGAAGGGGGAACTAGGGAAGTGAAATATTGCATGTATTGTCAGTTAATGGGATTATTAGTTTTCCTTAACTGTTTGTTTTTTGCTATTAGGGATATTTCACCTATGGGAATTTGGGAGGGAGAAAGAAATAAAAGTAATATAAAAATCAAGTTATCAATAAAATTGAAAGTTTATATTTAAGAAATATCACTATATTTATAGGTTGCCATCGATAGCCTTTGACTCAGAAAACAATTTGGGGTATCAGAAAGAAAAGGCACCTGCACTCAGGAATAATGTTGTAAGTCTAGATTAAGACTAAGTAGGGATCTCCAGGACAGTTAGTCAACAAGTATTTATTAAACCTTTACCATCTTCCATGCATTGTGGCAAGTGCTGACAACAACAAGGTCCCTGACATTATGGAGATTATTCTAATGGAGAAGAAAACATGCAATTTTGTTGTTCAGTGATTTTCAGTCATGTTCAACTTGTGACCTCATTTGGGGTTTTCTTGGCAAAGATACTACAGTGGTTTACCATTGCCTTCTCCAGCTCATTTTACAGATGAGACAAATAAAGCTAAGTGACTTGCCTAAGGTCACACAGTTGCTAAGTATCTGGTTCAGATTTAAAGTCAGATTTTCCTGATTCCAGGTCCAGTGTGCTGTCCACTGTGCTCTCTAGCTGCCCTGACAACAGGTAAACAACTATGTATGGAAGGTAATCTCAGAGGAAAGGTACCAACAATGGAAGGGACAGGTAAAGCATCTTACAGAAAGTGGGATTTGAACTATAGTGGTCTTGGGCTCAGAAATGCTTCCATGAAGAAAGTAGAACCTGAGGGAATGTCAAAAGGGCAGACTGATAGCAATAGATGGAGATGAAGAATAAGGGAGGAAAACTACTTCAGGACCTTGAAAAGCCCTTTTCTAATAATTCCATAGTAACACTGTCTGAGCTTCCAGAGTAAATCATTTCCATTTCTAATACTGGAAGCTAGTTACTGCTCAGTACTTACCTCTGGGACAAAGTCATCTTGTGGGAAGTGGTTTTTCTAGGGCGCCCAGAGGCCCATCACTCAAAGAAGGGCCTGGGTTAGTGGACAGAATCTATTGTAATGAAGCTCCTTCCTTCAGACCCTAGGGGTGGTGCCAACTGGTAACAGGACCCTCATTTTTCATAACAGTGAGTGCTCTGTGCAAAGGGGGCAGGATGCCAGGGCAACTGTTGGAGAAAACTGCTGATTGCCCTTACATCACAAGGGAGCAAGCATTTGGAGAATTCCAGTCTGAGATAAAAAGGAGTGAAGGGAGCTTTGCCAAAATGGGATCACAGGCTCGTAGATTTATAGTTAGAAAGGACTTAGACCATCTCCCTTGTTTAAATTTGTGGAAAATGAGACCCGAGAAAGTGAAATAATTTATTTAAGGTGGACTTGTCCCCTAACTGATAAGTGATAGAGCAGAGATTTGAACCAAAGACCTCTAACTTCAAATCCAATTCTCTTTCTTTAAAAAAAATTCTTTGATTATTAACTTGATAAACAACTACAAATATGGACCTTTATTTATGCAAAGAATAGAAAAAGTTATATATGAAACTATGAATTTCTAGTCCATATTTGTTGTTGTTTAGTTATATCTGACTTTGTGGCCCCATTTGGGGTTTTCTTGACAAAGATGCTGGGTGGCTTGCCATTTCCTTTTCCAGCTCCTTTTACAGAAAAGGAAACTGAGGCAAGCAGAATTAAATGATCCTGCTTATAATAAGTGCTGAGACTAAATTTAAACTCAGGAAGATAAGTCTTCCTGAATCTAGGCGTGGCACTCTATTTACTGTGGCACTTAACTGTCCCATCTATTTTATATAGTTTTTGTTTGTATGTTTGTTTTAAATGAATAAGACCAGGAGAACAATTACATATAACAAAAACAATAACATTTTTTAAAAATACTTTGAAGAGTGTCAGAATTCTGACCATATCAGTGAACAGTGACTTCAACAGGCTGATAATGAGACATACTTCTTACCTCTTAAAAGAGATTTCATGAAGTACAGATGCCAGGTGAACTAGATATTTTCCGACATGGCCAAAATGTTGATTCATTTTGCAGGACTATGTATATATTGTCAGGGAGAGCATCTACTTAAGTGAAGGTGATTGAATAGTACGTAGTGAAAGATATGTTCCCCAAAAAGCATCAATAAAACTTTTTTCAATGTGCAGAAGAAAGCTAAAAAGTGAAGCAGACACAAACATAACAGTTTTGTTACTGCCTTGTTAGATTTAACATATTTTTCTTCTTTAAACAACAACTATATCACAGAAGTTCACGGTTTCTTACACAAGATTCTATATAGTTCTCTCTTTTTTTGTCTTTTGAAATGTTTGTGGTTAATTAAATTCACAATAACATAGAAAATTTACAGAGCGTATATGAAAATAAACACAAAAGAAACAAACTGGTCCTGCTCATCTTATCTCTAGTACTCTTTATAAAGCCACACAATGCCTCATCTTCCAGGTATCAAGGAAGAGGGGTGAACAATTACAATTTCTATTTTACTGATTCAATAGCAGTCACCCTGGAATAAGTATGTGGCTTCCCTGTACCTTTACTTTAAAACAGAATTTCTTAAACTTTTCCCACTCGAAACCCCTTTTCACCTGAGAAATTTTTACACAACTCTGGATATGTAGGTATATAAAATAGGTATACAAATTAAACACTGATAATAAATCATAATTTTGTGACTGCCACATTCAATTACATGACCCCATATAGAGTCACAATCCAGTTTATGAAGCTATGCTTTAAAGGATTAAACTCTTTTGGATATACATGGCTTTTATAGAATGAAGAAAGTTATTTTCACATGGCTAAAAATTAACCCTTTAGTAACAGAATTGCATTTTCTATTTTTTAAAAATGAAAATCTTTTTTCAGATATACACTAGGAAAGATAGTGATAAGAGGAGGGCTTCATCAATTGAGTCTTAAATCACCACTTTTTTATAAAGTACAACAGAGTTTGGAGGTAGATGTGTACCTCAGTTCACTCAGAGAACAGAGAATTCTTTTGATTACTTCTCAGGAACTCAGTCAAAATGGCTGGCACCTGAAAGCCAAGTTGGGAGGAAATTCTATTGGGAGGAATCAATTTCCCCTATTGTTCAAAAGAATGAGGTATGAGATAGTTAATCTCCTTTTCTTTTTCATGAGGTTTCTTTCCCCTGAACTTCCAAGATAGAGTACAGCAAGAAAGTGGATTTCTTTATTCTTGTCCTGCTTTCTTCAGGAACAAAAATGTCAACTATGAAGGGAAGCTGGAAACAAGTTACTATGTGTGCCCAGGAAGTCCGAGATGGGAATTCATGGGAGTAACATGTTCCTGAATCACAATCTATTGCACAGAAGAGAGAGGTTGTTGGTGGAGATGTTTTAATTCCCTGGATGACAAAATTCTGCAATTTAGACATCTAGCCAAAAAATAAGTCAACAAATATTTATTAAATAACCATTTTGTACCAGGCATTATACTAGGTCCTGTTTTTCATCCTTGAAAAGGACCAATGATATGAAGAGAGAAATGTCTTGACTTGCAAGTGAATTGGATTTAAGTGAGGCAGGGCTGTGCAAAGTCATCAGCCTCACTCTCTCCTCCTGAATCATTTGAGTCCAGTGGAAAGACATAGATCAAGACAAATGGCAATGATGCCAGATACAGTGGAAGATTTTGGACTTTTTAAACTAAGGTCTTTCCTAGGTCTCAGTTTGTCTGAGGCAACACCCATTCAGTGATTAAAGGCTAAATAAGAGCCAAGGCAAAAATGGCTCAGTTTTCCTTCACAAAAGAAACAATCTGAGAGGGCTACATAATAAATGCTAATTATTATTATTATAGAAGTATAAAGAATAAAACAATCCCTATTCACAATGAATTTACATTGTAATAGAAGATAAAAAAGTACATAGATAAAAATATGTGTAGCATAAATAGAAAGTCAATAAATCCAAATATATACTACTTAGTTGGGGGGGGTGGAGGGACTAGCCATTGGGAAAGAGTCCAGAAAGGGTTCATAAAGAAGATAATGTCTAACCTTCATCTTATAGGAAGAATGGGTTTCTTCTGAGGGAAAGGTAAAGAAAGAATATGTTTCAGAAATGAGGAATAGTACAGAGTTGAGAGAAAACTGAATTTGGCTGAATCAATAAGGTTAAAAGGTGGGAAAATAATTATAAAGACTATAAAATATAAGATGGGGTCAGTTATGAAGGATTTTAAAAGCTCACAGAGGAGTTTATGTTTTTTCCCTTTTATAAAGGCAGCTGGTGGCTCAGTGGGTCTAGAGTAAGAAAGATTGGAGTTCAAATCCAGTCTCACACACTCACTGATTATGAATCCCTAGACAAGTCACTTACTCCCTGCCTCCTTCTCTGTCAGTTTCCTCATATTAAAAAAATGGCAGTAATACTAACACCTTCCTTGCAGGGTTTTTTTAAGTATTGAGTAAGGTAAGATTTATTCAGAGTTTGAAAAACTTTAAGTGCTGTAAATGCTAGCTATGGCTATTTTGTATAGGGTGAGAATAGTAGTAGATAAAGCTGAAAGTATGAATCTGAAACACTAGAAAGATAACAATTATGACAAAAGGTAGAGAAATTGGGAAGAGAGATGGTTTGGGGGAGGTAGGTGAGATACTTAATTCACTTTTAAATATGTCAAACTTATCATGGTTCTAGGATATCTAATTTGAAATACCCAATAAGCAATTGATCAAATATAAAAGCCTGTGGTGTTCAAAGTTCTTCATAATCCCTGTTCCCTTCAGTCTTCTTATACCTTACACCCCCTCCCAACATATTCTCCAATCCAGGAATGCTAGTCTCCTTACTGTACCAATTATTTCTTTGATTTGTTCTTTAATCCACTTAATCTTAAACTATCTCATCCATTTTCTAGGTCAATTATTTTTATAGGAAATAACATATTTTCTTCTGTTTTTCTATCTTTTAATTTAATTCTAATAGTTCTTGTTTTCTCCTAATATCACAAGATCCAGAGAAGGAATCTTTGTGTCTTTGTGTCTTTTTAACACACTTGCATCTTTGCCAAGGAAATTCAAAATGGGGTCATGGAGAGATGGATATGTAACACAACAACAACTTCACTGAAATCTGTTTGTCTCATTTTATTTTTCAGGGGACTAGTACTTGAATAAGGTTTTCCACTTTCTGTTCTAAGTTATTTCTTCTTCCAATCTTTCCTCCAGAGTTATGTCATGTATCTTCTTATTTTAAAATCTTTTGTTTCATTTCTTCCAGTCACTCTTGGAGTCCTTTTAGCTAAACTATCCCTCCCTCCCCCCCCCCCAAGTTTTGATTGTACTTGTTATGGAGTTACTTTCTTCCTTTGGATTTGTCTATGCGGCTTCTTTTGACCTATACATAGTATTTCTTCATTGTGTTTGGTGTCTTTTTCTGTTTACTCATAATTCCAGACTCAGTTCTAGATCTGAGACTTTGGACCTCATCATGCATGATTGTTTGGAATGGTGAGGTGAATTTCCTGGGCTCCTCCTCCTTTTTTCCATCTTACTTGGTATGTCAGAGGACTGGTAAGTGTCAGACCCTTCCCTTGATCATCCCAGATCAGAGCACTGTGGTCTCATTAGATCATCCTGGGTCAAAGCATTATAGGCTTCAGATGCCTCTGGACCATTCCTGGTCAGAATCTTGGCAGAATTCTGGCTTGTTTACATGAGTTCCTTCTAAGTCTCCATCCTGCTTCTTACCTTTACCACCTTCTTAGATTTTAGTCCCCTCTATATACCATATCTATATATCTTTATAGTTATAGATATCATTTAGCAACCCAGTCCATTACAATTAGTCCGTATAATTTCTCAAAGATGACACTTCATTTCTAAATTCTGTACCTTTGTATTTTCTTTGCTTCCTGATTTCTCTCATTTCATTCAAGACTCAACTCACATCCCACCTTTTGCATTAAGTTTTTTCTACTATCACCTCTTGCCCCCTTCAGCACTTCCTTTTTCTTTTTTTTCCCTTTCCCTTTGAGACTACCTCCCATTTATACCACAGATATATTTTGATATACATAACTATTTGACTATTATTTCCCTGTTAGTATGTAAAGTCCTGAAGGTCATGTTTTTGTCATTGTATCTTCAGCACTTAGTTTAGTGACTAGCACACAGTAAATACTTAATGAATGCTTATTGACTGACCAACTTGTTGGCAGGACCCCCTCTCCCAACACCCAGAGATTTTTAGCTATCTTTTTGTGAGTTGAGGTTTTCTAGCAGCTGAAAAACTTTGTATCCTCAGATAAAGCCAGGATTCAAAAATTACCTTTCACCAAAGGCACAAAAAATATGAGAGAGCTAGTGTGTTATGAAAACTGTATTTTGTTCTGATCTCCTTCACTATCCTCCCTAGCTTGTCCTAATTTATAATTTCATTAATTATTGACTCAGTCAAAAAAGTTTCTTTGTCTAACTATTCGTTAGTTAGTGTTTATGTATGAGACACCTCTGAAAGTTCTTGGACTATGATATTTTTCAATCATCAAAGGATTCATTTTATGGGAGCCTACAGCATGAGTACATCAGTACTTTCCTGCTTAAAATCCTAGGAGACTTGATTCTCTGGCACCTGCTGGGGTTGAAATCGGTAAATATAACGAAAATAGCGTGGTTTAGTCAGCACTGTAAAATTCTCCGCACTTAGAAATGAGTTATCTGGGGAAAGGCACAGAATTCTTCTTCTACTGCATCATGCTCCCCCGTATCTGGTCTCCTAATTGCTGTGTCAAAATTTGAACCTAACCCTTTCAAAAATCACATGACTCATTAACTACATTTGCTCATAAAAATCTTTTGGTTTTTCATTGAACATTGGAACTGGAGATAGGGGCATGCTGAGAACCACTCATATCAAATAGATCCAGTTTAGACAGGTGCATCACATGGCATTGCTCCTATGACCATAAATGACTCAGAATCTGTGAAGCATTCCAGCAGCTGCCCTTTCTAATCTTTGTGTTATACAAAATAAATGAACCAAAATCATACCAATCCATCAATATTCTTTATACTTTCTCTTTTTAAGTACAAATTACCAACTTCTCTTTCAAGTTTGGTACAAATTTTTTTTTATTTTGCTGCTTTTTTTTAACCTTTTTACTATCATAAACCTGATACCTTAACAACACAAGAACACATTTCAACCAATTAATAAATTCAAAGATCTTGAACTGTGTGAAGAGTGAGCAGAAGCCATTTGATAAAGCAGAATGTATCTAGAGAAGAAGCTTGTTCCAATTGGCTGAAGGTGTCCTTATATCAATGCTTATAAAAGCATTGAGTTAGCTGGAAAGAGTTTTAAATTCCAAAAATTGGAGCATGTGGCTTTCCAGTATATTCCTGAGGAAGAAGTGTGTGGGCAGGTTGGGGCATGGAAGGAAGAGAGCCTTACCTAAATCTCTCTCTCTCTTTTTTTTTTTTAATCTCCACTAGTCTTTGCTTAGAAGATGACCTTCTTGCTTTGAAGAGAAAAGGATTTTGGAATTTCCTGTCCATTAATATCTTCCATATCTTCCCCATGATCTGTATTGGGAGTCAAGGACAAAGATGAATGAAGATTCACCATGTTTAAGGGGAACTTCTTAAGAATTCCACAAATGAGGGTGGAAGGAATAACTTCCAGTAACCAGGAACTATGAGTTGCTCCTTTGCCACTTGTGCTTGTTAAGCTTGAGTCCATTTACCCCTGTAATCTGTATGTATTTAAGGAGAAAGTGTTGCAGACTTCTAAGGGAATATTTGTGCCAACTGTTGTTTATGTAACACTTTAGTACATGCCCCTCTCTAAAAACTTCTTAAGTCTGTCTGATTAAATTGATTCTCAAATGATAATCTGGAGGTGAAGTGATTGGGTGGAGTAATTGAGGGTTTGAGTTAGTGGCATTGGAGCAGAGATCCTTGTATCTGTGAACTTGTTATCTTAAAATTTTAATAACTAAATTTTGACATAATTTTTTTGCATTTGAAATATTATTCTTTAAAAGAGTCCATGGATTTCATCAGACTGCCAGAAAGATAGTTCATACAAAAAGGAATTTCTGCATCACAGTGATCATCAAAACAATTTGGTACTAGCTAAGGAATAGAACTGTAGATCAGTGGAATAGATTAACTAACAACACACAATACTAAATGACCATAGAAATCTTGAATTTGATAAACCTAAAGATCCAAACTTTTGTGGCAGGAATTCACCATTTGACAAAAATTGTTGGGAAAACTTGAAAGCAGTTTGGCAGAAACTAGGCATATACCAACATTTCATACCTTATACCAATAGAAAGTCAAAATGAGTAAATGATTTAGTATAAAGGGTGATATCACAAGAAAATTGAGGGAGCATGGAAAATGTTATGGAGATCTATGTATAAAAAAAGAATTTATAGCCAAACAAGATATAGAAAGGGTCATGGGAAGTAAAATGAATAATTTTGATTACATGAAATTTAAAAGTTTTAGTACAAATAAAAGCAATGCAGCCAAGATTAGAAGGAAAGCAAGAGATCAGGTGGAGTTTCTGATTTTTCAAATATATAGGAAATTGAATCAAATTTTTAAAAATAAGAGTTTTTTTCAGAAGTAATTAAAGCTATATAAAGCCATATTTTTAGAGGTTCTAAATCACTATTAATTAGAGAAATGCAAATTAAACAACTTCAAGATACCATCTCACACCTATCAGATTGATTAATATGACAGAAAAGGAAAATGACAAATGTGAAGGAGATATGAAAACTTGTAGTACTAATACACTATTGGTAGAGCTGTGAACTGGTTCAACCATTTTGGACAACACTTTGGAGCTATACCCAAACTACACATATCCTTTGAGCCAGCAATACCAATACTAGATCTGTATCTCAAAGAAATCAAAGAAAAAGAAAAAAGACCTATATGTACAAAGACATTTACAGAAGTTCTTTTTGTGGAGGTAGAGAATTGGAAATTGAGGGAATTGGGAAATAGCTGAACAAGTTGTAGTATATGATTGTGATGGAATATTATTTTGTTATAAAAAGTGATGAGCAGGATGATTTCAGAAAAACCTAAAGAGTCTTACATAAACTGATGCAAAGAAAAGTAAGCAAAATCAGAACATTGTATACAATATCTGCAATATTGTAAGGATGTTTGGAGCTATGCTCAAAGAGTTATCAAACAGTGCATACCCTTTGACCCAGCAGTGTTTCTACTGGGCCTATATCCCAAAGAGATTTTGATGGAGGGAAAGGGACCCACATGTGCAAAAATGTTTGTGGCAGCCCTTTTTGTAGTGGCAAGAAACTGGAAATTGAAAAGATGCCCATCAATTGGAGAATGGCTGAATAAATTATGGTATATGAATGTTATGGAATATTATTGTTCTGTAAGAAATGACCAACAGGAGGATTTCAGAGAGGATTGGAGAGACTTGCATGAACTGATGCTGAGTGAAATCAGCAGAACCAGGAGAACATTATACACAGCAACAAGACTATATGATGATCAATTTTGATGGACATGGTTCTCTTCAACAATGATGTGATTCAAACCAGTTGTGCTGCAATGAAGATAGTCATATACATCCAGAGAGAGGCCTGTGGGAACTGAGAGTGAACCACAACACAGCATTTTAACGCTTTCTGTGAATATTTCCATGCATTCTGTTTTCCTTCTTAGGTTGTTTTTTTTTTCTTCTTCTCTTTCTAGATCTGATGTTTCTTGTGCAGTAAGATAACTGTATAGATATGTATACATGTATTGTACTTGTCATATAATTTATCCTATCTAGCATGTATTAGATTACCTGTCATCTAGGGGTGGGGGGCGGGGGGAGGGAAAGGAAAAGCTTGGGAAAAAAAAAGTTTTTTTGCAAAGGTCAATGTTGAAAGGTCACTCATATGTTTTGCAAATAAAAAGCTGTATTAAAAAAAATTTAAAAAAAAAAAAGAAAAAGAAGAGACTATACCACTTCACACCTGTCAGATTGGCTAAAATGACAGGAAAAGTTAATGATAAATGTTGGAGGGGATGTGGAAGGGTGGGGACACTGATGCATTGTTGGTGGAGCTGTGAACGGATACAGCCATTCTGGAGAACAATTTGGAGCTATGCTCAAAAAGTTATCAAACTGTGCATACCCTTTGACCCAGCAGCATTTCTATTGGGCTTATATCCCAAAGAAATCATAAAGGAAGGAAAAGGCCCCACATGTGCAAGAATGTTTGTGGCAGCCCTTTTTGTAGTGGCTAGAAACTGGAAATTGAATAGATGCCCTTCAATTGGAGAATGGCTGAATAAAAAAAAATATGAATATTATGGAATATTATTGTTCTGTAAGAAACGACCAGCAAGATGATTTCAGAGAGGCCTGGAGAGACTTACATGAACTGATGCTGAGTGAAATGAGCAGAACCAGGAGATCATTATACACGGCAACAACAGTATTATATGACGATCAATTCTGATGGACATGGCTCTCTTCAACAATTAAATGTTTCAAACCACTTCCAATTGTTCACTGAAGAAGGCCATATACACCCAGAGAGAGGGATGCGAAATGTGGACCACAACATAACATTCTCATACTCCTTGATTGATGTTTGCTTACATTGTGTTTCCTTTATCTGATATATCATTTGTGTAGATACGATTTTTCTTGCACAACAATGATGTTTGGAAATAAAAAAAAAAGAAAAAGAAGAGACTATAGGGAAATAGCTGAGAGATAAAGGGAAAAGATTCAAGCCTTGAGGAAAGGATGAGGACCTTACTCCAGGGCTGAGAGGGGGTTCCACTGATGAATGCTATTATAAGTGAAAAGAGATGATTGTAATGGATGAAGTCAGGGGGATTTGGTGCTTGAAAAGTCCATAAGTCCTAGAAGTAGGGGGTTAAAATTCCTGGGAACAAATGGCTCCCAGAGAAGTACGTAAGCCCAGACTCAGGAGGAGATTTTCAAACAAGTGTTAAAAATTAGCTCAGCAAGCAAGGATACAGATCAGGGATGGGCTGCATAATCAAGAAGGTGATGAGAAAGAGGAGAGACCATGGGAAATATCTTCTCTACCACCTGCAATAATTATATTGTTTGCAAGAATAAAGGACAGAACAACAGAAATGAGGCAAGTTCTAAAAGGAGTGGCTAGAAAGGAGAACCCAAAATGGATACCTTGAGAATTCTAATTGCAAGAAGAATGCAGGGAAAAGAGAAAGATCAGATAATTATAGGGGTCATGAATCATAGAATAAGGATCTTGAGTGGACAGAAAAATAAGATGAGTAATGAAGGGAAATTTTTTGGAAAGGTATAAAAAATTAAAATTTAAAATCTTATGAATAAGATTATCTGAAGGAGAGAAGAAGGGAGAATATCAAAGGTATATCAAGGGTGAAAGAGAAAGCCTAGGGGAGCAGGACTACCTTAGAAATAGATTAAAGTAAATGAAGGACTATAATAATGTGCCTACAACAGAAAAGGAAACTTGAAACTGAAAGGCTTCTGCATAAACAATATTAATACACTCAGGATGAGAAAGAAAAATGTCCAATGGGGAAAAATTCCTCTAATAAGTGTTTTATAACCTAGATATATAAAAAGTTAACGTGGGGGGCATTCTCCAATATATAAGTGGTCTGAGGATATGAACAAACATTTCTTTTGAGAAATACTCAAAGTACTCATTAGTCACAAGAATTCATTTCACAATAATAAGAGAAATGAAAATCAAAATGACTTTGATGTTTCACCTCATACCCAGAAACAATATTGGACAGGTTATGGAAAAATCGGCAAACCAATATATTATTAGTGAAGCTTTGGAATGATGCAACTATTTTGGAAAGCAATTTGGAATTATGCAAATAAAGTGTTTAAAATATTCAAAAAAAAAATATTGTAAGGATGATCAGCTGTGGAAGACTTAGCTACTCTGTCCAGTACAATTTTCCAATACAATTCCAAAGGATTCATTATTTTTTAAAAATGCTGTACATTTCCAGAGAAAAAACTGATGAACTCAAATTGAGTCAAATTGAGTATGATTTTTTCACTTTCTTTTTCTTGCTTTTTTTTTTTAATATGGCATGTGTCTCTGTTTTCTTGTCTCTTCAATCTTAAGACATTTTTCCAATACTCCCCAACTTTGTCACAAAAATCTGACTTCTAAGGGACGTTGATGATCATTGCTAGTAGTTTTTCTTCATTTAACAAACCAAGCAATTATAATATGTCAAGCAAGTCTTGCTTTCAATTATTGTTGTGCTGGATGCTTAGGTTGCTTTTTTGATACCAAAGAAATGTGATATTTTTTCCTCATTATTTTTACTGTAGAGATCAGGATACAGATGATAGAATAAAACCCAATTTTTGGTAGGAAAACAGAAAGGCAAGTCTTAAACAGACTATGACCTGTTTTTAGAGAGCAGTTCAGTTATAATTTGTATCCATGTGCCTCAAGCATTGAACTTACATGAAATGAGTTGGGAGGAGGGCCAGATTTCCCACAAGTCCTATCTCTTTGGCTTATTTTGACCACACACAGAGTTATCTCTGGAAAAAATCTCAGAATATAAGAAGACTGTAACTCTTGCCTAAATTGTGAATTTTTAAAGTTCCCTTGCTCTTATACAAGCACTTGAGTTAACCATGTGCATGTAGAGTATAGGACAGCCTTTATTATTTCTTTCATTAAAATATGGGGTGGAGGAGTGCAGAAGAGGAAGGAGAAAGAGGAGAGAGAATCACAAAGGACTTAGAGTAGCAATTCTCCCTTTTGCTCCAAGGTTCTATACAGTATCCAAACTATAGCAGCTCCCAGTGGTGTATATTTCCTTTTACAACCTGACAGTTGCTAGAGAGACAATACAATGACATTCTGATGAGCCCTAATTTTACGCTCATCCGTATTAGCTTCTAGCCTCACAACTCTGCCCTAGAAATTTGCATTATCCCTTTCTTCCCAAGAAGAATGAACTTATGGTGACTAGAGAGGAAATCCTTTCCCATTGTAACTGAACTGTTCAAATAATTCACAGTAATAATAGAAAGCAAAGCCCAGGTCTATTGCTCTTTTGTTTTTGCTTTGTATCTTCTTACCTTTCTAGCAGGACTTTGTAGGAGATCCTCTTCTCCCCTAGAGAACTTATTTCTATATAAGATTGGATTCTGGGACTTAGATTTCAAGCCTCTTGATCATCCTCCAAAAAGAGAAAAAAGGATTAAAAAAAAAACTTATTCTGCAAATGACCCCTATTTCTATAATACGAAAGGGTAGCACAGCACACAACCCACAAAAGTCCAATCCATCCAATTCAATTCATGTCCCACCTACATTCAACTCAGTTTATGTTAAATCCTGAGCTTGAGATACAGAGATACGGATTTTATCCATATTGCTCTCCCAGAATAGGTTGTGACTTTTCTTTCCTTTTCTCCAATTGATCTCCAGCAGCATTCCAAACCAATCAGTTCATCCTCATTTTGTAAATACAAAGCCCCAAGCAAAAGTTCATTACCCCTGGTTAGCTTGGAACTCCCCTGAGCAGTCCCTTACACAGAGAAAAAGCACAAAGTTCTCCTATTTTCAAATTCTCTTCATTACACCTTTGAGTGGGTAATTCCTATGATTAAATCATATTGGTCCCTGGGAAAGTACTTCCTCCGGGCTAAGGTTAGAGATAAAAAGAGAGGTGTGAGGGTCAAACTATAATAGAAGTTACCTCATGTACGATGAAGCTCAAGCTGACATGCAATCGAAACTAATAATTGGAAAAGGAGGAGTAAAGGCACAGCTTGCCATCTCCCTTCCCCTTTTCTTCCCCCCATACACACAAATTCCTTACCCTTAGCTCTAATACTTGAGCATAAAGTGTTTCCTTGCCTCTGAACTTTGGATTTCAACTGCTCAACTGGATGATATCATGGGCAATGCTTCCAAACTGGGAAAGAATCAGACATTACAACAGTTGACTTGGCTGAGCAAAGCTGTCACCAGCCACACCCTCTCCTGCCTCCTCCTCCCTTCCCTCTCTGGGCGTCTGGGTAGCGCCTTCATTATTGGACTCACCAGAGAACTGTCTATGGCCTATGAAGCCACAAACTTCCCCACCAGCACCACCCCTATCTCCTGTCTCCATGAGCTCATCCTTATATACCTGTGCCTGCATTCCCATTAAAAATAGAAACTGAAGCAAGAAGCTATTCCAGGTCCTGGCTCTGGGAATGAGGGGGTGAGCAGTTAGGAAGGGAGGTGCAGTTGCACTTGACTGCCAGACCCACAAAAATGAAATCAGTATCCTATGTGGTGAGCCCAGAACTTGCTACAGAGCCATGAATAGTGAAGGAGAAGTTTGGTGTTAACAAGGACTCTCTGGGATGAAAGCTAACCCCCAGGTAGAAAGGGACGCTTTCTATATTACAGGCATTTGGGAGAGATTTCTGTTCCCTCAGAGGAGGTCTATTCATCCTGACTATAACAGACAGGCTAATAGAGGCGTGTAACTGGAGTTGTTCAGTTGTAACTGATGAAGAGCTGGTCCTCTAGACAGGGTTCCACAAGAATATGATTTCAAGGACCTCTTTATTTGCTCAAAAGATCCATCTGCCCCCCAAGTACCACTCACAAATCTAGAAATACTTTACTAAATTGCTCACAACTCTATGGAGGAAATTTTCTGCTTATAGCTGGCTAGCTAGCTACCATAAAAGGGTCTTATGTCCTGAAACTGAGGAAGAAGTTTTGATGGAATGAAGGTGACTAGAAAAGATCTGGAGCATAGGTCCTGGTTAAAGTACCACAATTCAGAGATTTGGGTATGGGAGGGTGTGGATGAAGCAGAGTGTATGAGGTTCTTGCAAGGATCATTTTGTTGTTGTTGAGTCATTTTAGACTCTTCGTGATCCCATTTGGGGGTTTTCTTGGCAAAGACACTGGAGTGCTTTGCTATTTTTTTCTCCAGCTCATTTTACTGATGAAGAAATTGAGGAAAACAGGGTTAAGTGATTTGCCCAGGATCATTAAGCTAATTAGTGTCTGAGAACAAATTTGAACTCATTAAAATGAGATTTCCTGATTTCAAGATCAGTGTTCTATCCATAGAACCAGCTAGCTTCAGGGAGCATAGGATGTCTATGAGGAGGATTTTAACAATTAAAGGAAGACGAAGAAATCCAGAAAACAAATTTCACCAACACCCCTATTTTGCCTATGGCCAATACTTAGCCTGAAGTTGGAAAGCTATATGGCATGAAGACTACTGAGGGGCACCAGAGAGGACTTCTGGGAGTACTCTAACATATATACACCACAATATAGTGACTAGCATGTTGGACTTGGAGTCAGGAAGACCTAGTTCATCCAGTTTAAACATTTACTAGTAAGGTTCACTAGGTTGAAATGAGATGAAGAAGATGCAGATTTTAAAGATATAATTTCTTCATCTCCTGAAGATCTTATTATTTTGACTCTCTCCCCCAAAACCCATTCCCTTTTCAAACTTATTTATCCTCTAGTAAACTAGGTTTAAAACCTTACCACCACTCTAAACTTCTTGTTCTTATTCAGGTCAAGTCTCCAGTCAGTTGCCAAATCTTGTCATTTTTACCTCCACAATATCTCTCATAGTCATTCCCTTGTCTCTGCTCTAACCTTCATTACCTATCTCTCCTAGACTAATCCAATAGCTTCCTGATTGATCTCTTTACCTCCAGGGTTTTCTCTTTCCAATCCATTTTCTACACAGCTAACAAATTTATTTCCCTAAAGCCCTGGCCTGATCATATCATCTCCTATCCCTTACTCAATCGATAAACTCAAATGATTCCCTTAAATATATAAGATCAAATGTTTCATCTTTACCTCAGCCTTTTAAATTTCTATTTAGGGGTAAATTTTTGAAAGTATGACATTATTAGTATAGGAATATAGGCATATAATTTTTAAATAAGTAAATGTATATTCAAGTTACAAGAATTTAAATATACATGTAAGCATACATGTATATACATATATGTATATGTCAATGATCGATTCATATATAATGTATGTGTATCAATCTTTAGCTTATCTCTATATAAGATGTATATAGATATCTAAAAACTTAAATATATAATGTGTGTATATAATAATATATAATGTGTGTATATGGGCATATATACACATATCTCCATACTTGCATACATGTATATACATAGATATACATGGGTATATGTATCAACTATAGATATATACATATTGCATTGTGTCTGTCTTTAGTTCATGTACATACAAAATATATATATATTTATAATCTATATAGTATCAATTATAGATGCATATATGATGTCTTGTCTATCTTCAGTTTATGTACATATGATATGTATATATTTGCATCTATAATCTATATAGTATCAACTATAGATACATACACAATGTATTGTGTCTATCTTTAGTTTACATACATATGATCGGTACATGTGTCTATAAACCATAATGTATATATTTATATGTGTATATACATACCTGTGTGCATCTATAGTGTGTATATATGGGTGTAAACACATATATGTCTCTCTGTATCTGTGTCTCTGTGTGTGTGTGTAAACTCTGCTTCATCTCAAACTGGAGGCAATTTTCCTAAGGGATAGTCCTGGAACCCATATGTTGGTAAGTAGAAAGAAATATGACTCCTGACTGGCTAAGAGAAAGCTAGGTGTGATCTCCATGCCTACAGAAGGGATTTCTGAGAGGACACATTTTGGATTTAGGAGAAGGACTTCAAGACAGGTGTTCAGAAGAGGCTACGGGAAGCCCTCAGAGCTGAACACACATAAAAGAATATGCCCCACACACACACACCCCACAACTCCAAGACATTCTAACACAACCCTAGAGAATGCTGAGACTGACTGTTCCCTCTCATGTTGGATCTCAGATATTAGCCAAATAGCTCTTTCACTCTTGTGCATTCTTTGATCTAGTCTACTCTGTATAAATTTTCCAATTTCTGTTCACTGTTTACTAAAATAAAGTGGGGTGCTAACTATTCATAGTGCCCTTTTGTATGAGCAATGTTTGGTGAAAGTAGCTACACTGGAGTATTGCCCTTTCTTTGAGATCAATCAAGGAAAGGACTTTTTTATTCTGTGACTATGGTGTCCCTGGATTTCAAATTTTGGAGATAAGATAGATAGGTATTACTCTAGCCCAAAACCCATGTTGGAAATAGGATACTGGAGAAGAGGGAAGGAAAAAGGAAATAAACATTTATGTAGCACCTATTATATACCAAGCACTAGGCTGTGCGCTTTACAAATATTACCTTATTTCATGTTCAGAATAACCCTGTGAAGTAAGTGTTGTTATAATCCTCATTTTATAGGTGAGGAACTGAAGCAAGCAGGATTAAGTGACTCACCCAGGGTCACACAACTAGTAAATGTCTGAAGCTGGATTTGAATTCTGTTCTTCCTAAATCCAGGCTCAATGCTCTATCTGTTGCACCACCCCAATTTAGGAAAGATAACTACCCATGGAGACCCTGGATCCTGCCTGACTATCCCCTGTTTGCCTTTTTGACTCTCCTACTCTCAACAAAAATGGTTATCGCAGTCTTCCTAAAAAAGAGGTAGGTCAGGCGTCGGATCAAATCCACATCATGCTTAGTCATCTTTTGTTAGGCAGCTCACATCTTCCATATCTAAATAATGAGGGAACTTGAGTAAAACTTTTCATTGAGAAAATTCATGATCCAAAAAGGTTGGAGATTATTGTTCTGTCATTCCTGCTTCTTTAAATTCAATCATTCATGCCTTTTCTCTCCTCTCCAACAATTTTGTGAAGTGCCGAAAATTTCTGAGATAAGGAAACTTGCAATAATAATAATAATAATAATAATGAAGTGCTTTACAATTATCAACTCATTTGACCCTTACAACTACCTTGAGAGGTGACTACTATCATTATCCCCATTTTGTTTAACATTGTTCAGTTATTTCAGTCAAGTTGTTTTGTGTCTATCTTTAATTTACATATATATGATGTATCTATAAAGCATAATGTATATGTTTATATGTATATATCTGTGTGCATCTATAGTGTGTATATGTGGGTGTAAAGATATATATGTCTGTGTGTGTCTGTGTCTGTGTCTGTGTGTGTGTGTGTGTGTGTGTGTGTGTGTGTGTGTGTGTGTGTAAACTCTGCTTCATCTCAAGCTTGAGGCAGTTTTTCTAAGGGATAGTCCTGGAACCCATATGTTGGTAAGAAGAAAGAAATGACTCCCAACTGGTTAAGAGAAAGCTAGGTGTGATCTCCATGCCTACAGAAGGGATTTGTGAAAACACCAGTTGGTGTTTTCCTGGTAGAACACCAGGCAGAATTTCCACCTCATTTTACAGATGAGAAAACTGAGGCAAACAGAGTAAAGTGACTTGCTCAGGGTTACAGCTAGTAAGTGAGGCCAGATTTGAACTCAGGTCTTCTACCAGGCCATCCCAGCTGCCTCCAATTTGTTGTTGCTCTTGTTCATTTATTCCAGTCATTTCCAATCCTTCATGACCCCATTTGTAGTTTTCTTGGCAAAGACATTGAAGTGGCTTGCCATTGCCTTTTCCAGCTCATTTTACAGATGAGGAAAGTAAGGCAAACAGGATTAAATGATTTGCCCAGGGACACACAGCTAGTAAGTAAGTATCTGAAATGTTATTTGAACTCAGGAAGATGAGTCTTCTTGACTGTAGCCATGGCATTCCATCCACTGTGCCACCTAGCCACCCACTTTGCAAACCAAAAAACTGAGATTTGGAGAGGTGAGATAATTTGTCTAACACTACACAGTCAGCTAATGACTAATCATATAGCCATATAGACATTCATATAGCACTTACTATATAACAGGCACTGTGCTCTGCACTTTACAATTATTATCTCATTTGAACCCCACAACAATCCTGGGAGATAGGTGCTATTATTATCTCCATATCCAAGATAAGGAAACTAAAATAAAAGTTCTGACTTGTTCAGAATCATGGAAGTAGGAAATATCTGAGGCTAGATTTGAATGCAGGTCTTCTTGATTCAGACTAGTTCCAATGTCCATGCACCACTTACTTGCCATAAATAAGTGGCAGAAAGGGAGTCTTCCTCTCCTCTGGCTTCTTTATATTCATTGCTTCTTGAGGTTCAATTATATTCACAAACTGTAAATTTTTTTACCCAACTCCCAATTAATGAATATCTATTCTCTTTCTAGTTGATTTTATTAGCTTTTAAAAAAAGTTTCTGGGAAAGGACCCACATATGCAAAAATAGTTATAGCTGCTCTTTTTGTGGTGGCACAGAATTGGAAATAGAATAGATGCCTATCAATTGAGGAATGGATGAATAAGTTAAAGTATATGAATGCAATGGAATATTATTATTTTTTTAATATATAAAGCTTTTTATTTATAAAAAATATGAGTGATTTTTCAACATTGTTTTTTTTTTTTTTTTTTTTTTTTTTTTTTTTTTCCCTCCTTCCCCCCACCCCCCACCCCTTGCTTCTGGGTAATCTAATACATGCTAAATAGGATAAATTATATGACAAATACAATACATGTATACATATCTATACAGTTATCTTACTGCACAAGAAACATCAGATCTAGAAAGAGAAGAAGAAAAAACAACCTAAGAAGGAAAACAAAATGCATGAAAATATTCACAGAAAGCGTTAAATTGCTGTGTTGTGGTTCACACTCAGTTCCCACAGGCCTCTCTCTGGATGTATATGACTATCTTCATCGCTGAACAATAGGAACTGGTTTGAATCACATCATTGTTGAAGAGAACCATGTCCATCAAAATTGATCATCATATAGTCTTGTTGCTGTGTATAAAGTTCTCCTAGTTCTGCTGATTTCACTCAGCATCAGTTCATGCAAGTCTCTCCAGTCCTCTCTGAAATCCTCCTGTTGGTCGTTTCTTACAGAACAGGAATATTATTATTTCTTAAGAAATGATGAGCAGACTGATTTCAGAAAAGCCTGGAAAGGCTTACATGAACAGATGCTGAGTGAAGTGAGCAGAATCAGGAGAACATTGTACACAGTAACAGCATCATACTGTATGAAGATCATCTGTGATGGACTTGGCTCTTCTCAGCAATGTGGTGATCCAAGACAAATTCCAGTAGATTTAGGATGGAAAATGCCATCCGCATCCAGAGAGAGAGAGAGAACTATGAAGGCTAAATGCAGATCAAAGCATATATTTTTGCCTTTTTCTTTATTCTTTCTTTCTTATGGTTTTGCCCTCTTGTTCTGATTTTTCTTTTACAACATGACTAACATGGAAATATGTTTAAAATGATTGTACACATATAATGCATATCAGATTGCTTGCTGTCTTAGGGCAGGGGGAGGAAAGTAAAAGAAGGGAAAAAATTTGGAACTCAAAATCTTATAAAAATTAATGTTGAAAACTATATTTATATTTGGAAAAAATAAAATACTATTGAAATTTTTAAAAAGTTATTAGAAATGCAAATACACAAATGTATTTATATATTTTTTTACAAGACCCCCTCCTCCTTTCCCCTTTCTCCCAGCCCATGAAGAGTTGGACATCGCTGAAAATAACTGTAAAAATGAGGATTTGGAACTTAATGGTTTCCAGCTTTAAATGTATGATCCCGTGATCCTAAAACTGGTAGAAAATAATCAAGACCAGAGAAACAATGTACACAATGACCACAGAAAAGCAAATGAAAAGAATTAATAGATCAATCAATATAAATATATATTAATATCAATTTATAATACATATAACAATTGTTAAACATTTACTAAATTCCTCTGTGCTAGGCATTATACTAAAGATATCCGAAAAAAAAAAAAAAAAGATAGCCCCTACTCTCAAGGAGCTTACAATTTAATGCAACAAAAAGAACAAAAGACTGTAAATACATAAGAATGTAATTTATAATTGCCAAGCTTGGTCCCAAAGAAGATTGAGAAAATATGCTTCCCTCTGTAAAATGGAAGGGTGAGAGAGATGACTGATCCCTGAGGTTGGTCAAGGAATGATTCCATTCTAAATCTTGGGCTCTTTCTTTGCAGAGGTGGAGGATAATGGGTGTGGAATATTACATGTCATTCATAGTTGATGGATTGGTTTTGCTAAACTGTTTTTTCTCTTTCTTTTAAAAATTTTTGTTACAAGACTAGATGGGTAGGATAGGGAAGACGGATATATTTAGAAAGGAAAGTGACTAAAACTAAAAAGTATCTATAAATAAAAGATTGTTTTTAGTATTTTATTTCCCCCCCAACTACACATTAAAACAATTTTCAACATTGGTTTTTAAAATTGAGTTCCAAATTTTGTTCTTCCTTTCCCAGTCCCTTCATTGAGAAGGCAAGCAATTTGATAGTTTAGACATGTGTAATCATGCAAAACGTATTTCCATATTAGTCACATTGTAAAACAAAACATAAACCTAAATAAAAACCCAAGAAAAATAACCTTTAAAAAGCATGTTTTGATTAGTATTCAGTTCTTTCTCTGAGGATGGATAACATTTTCCATCATAAATCCTTCAGAGTTGTTGAGAATAGCTAAATCATTCACAAATGATCAACTTACTATAAATGTTTTCCTGCTTCTGCTCATTTTGCTTTGCATCAATTCATGTAAGTCTTTCTAGATTTTTCTGAGAGCATTCTCATATTATAAAGCTCAATCATAATCACATACAACAATGTGTTCACCATTCCCCAATTGGCAGGCATTCCCTCAATTTCCAATTCTTTGCCATCACAAAAAAAGCTGCTATAAAAGTCCTTTTCCCTTTTTCAATGATCTCTTTGAGACACAAAGCCAGTAGTGGTATTGTTGAATAAAAGTTTGATTGTCCTTTGGGCATGGTTCCAAATTGCTCTCCAGAATAGTTGAATCAGTAAAAAATTTTTCTCAAAATAAGCCTGTCCAGGCTTCAGAAGCTTCTGCAGTAGCAATCTAGTAGAAATAACTTGCAAATCAAGATTGGAGTGGAGTAGAGTTTCAGGTAAGGAAATACATTTCATTTTCAAAGACTTAAACACAGCATGGAAAACAAAACATAAAATGCTGAAATTCTGCCATCAGGTCATCTGGCCATGTTACATGATTTTTAAAGGTTTATTTAACTTTTCTCAACACATATTAGTTAGTCCTTTCCACATCACAATTTTCCCCAACAGTTTCGATATATCACCAGTCAGCATAAGAAATTAAATGGGAATTCTAGGGGAGTTTTTCAAGAGCCAAAGACAACATTCAAAGGGCCAACAGATAACACAGATCCTATGATCAAATACTTAACCAAAATTTTACAATAAGGTACTATAAACAACCCTTAAAAGGAAAAAACTCTGGTATGAAGGGAGAGCCAAAAGAAACTTATGCAGATTTTCCAAAAGGGGGGTGAGGAGCAAACCCCTGCAATGTGGAAGAGATAACTATAGTGCCAAAGGAAAACCCATACTTGAAGTTAATACAAGGACTAAGTAAGGGAAGCATTTTGGACTTCAGAGCCTGAAGTTGCCTAGGACATCCACAAAACTTGTGTCAAGTACACCTGCCCTCCCATAGCCTAGGAATATGCTCAGAGCCAGGGCCTGCATTCCCTGGCATGAAGAGGGGTAGGGTGGGAAGGGAAGAGGAGAAGAGGAGATGGAAACGTGAGGAGAGAAAAAGAAAGGAGGGAAGGGGAAAGGAGAGGAAAAGAAAAAGAGAAAGGGGAGAGAAAGGGAGAGAAAGAGAGAGGAGGGGAAGGAAAAGGAAGGGAGAAGAACAGATAGGAGAGAAGGAGAAAGGAAAAGAAGGGAAAAGAGAGGAGGGGAGGAGAAGAAGAAGGCAGAAGAAAAGACAGAAGAGAGGAAAGGAAGGGAAGGGAAAAGAGAGGAAGAGAGGGGAGAAGAAGGCAGAGATAAAGATATAAAGATAAAAGAGAAGGGAAAAGGAAGAGAAAGGAAAGGAAAAGAAAGGTGGGGAGAGATGGGGAGGAAAGCCTTGATTTCTAACTTTCATAAATCTACAATGACTGATATTCAGGCAGTAAAACTTCAACATTAGTCATCTGTGATAAAGTCAAGGGACCCTCATCCCTCCTGACCATGACAGACTGCCGAAACCTTACTCAAAGGCCTCAGCCTGGTTATAATAATAATGACTCACATTTCTATGGATCTCTAAGATTTACAAAGTAGCATTTGGAGAAATCAGACAAGAGAAGGGCTATCAAGGTGATTTCAACCCCACAAGATTTCCCGGAGCACTTAGGCTATGTGAGGCCTTCCTGTGAGGAAGATGAAGAAATGATCTGAACCTGTCTTTATCCAGCAGCAGAATCATTTTGGGAAGGAAAAATCATCCCAATAGTTCAGCAAGGTAATTTAATGAAAACTACATTTTTGAAAAATACCAAAAAGGGTAAAATAAAGAAGAGTGACTATGTCAGGAAGTGGCTAGTTAGTTAGAAGTGAATTAGATTTATTTTTTTTCAGGTCTTATTTTTTTTATTAAAGCTTTTTATTTGTATAACATATGTATGGGTAGTTCCCCAGCATTGATCTTTACAAAGCTTTCCATTACAAATTTTACCCCCAGTCCCCTCCCCTCCCCTAGATGGCAGAAAGTCCACTATATGTTAATAATGTTGAAATATGTGACAAGTTGTGCAAGAAAAATCCTATCTACAAGAAAAAAAAAGAAAATCAGAGAAAGGAAACACAATGCAAGCAAATGTCAACAGAGAGCATGAAAATGTTACGTTGTGGTCCATATTTCATATCCCTCTCTCTGGGTGTATATGGTTTTCTTCCGTGAACAATTGGAACTGGTTTGAGACAATTCTTTGTTGCAGAGAGCCATGTCCATCAGAATTGATCATCATGTAATATTGTTGTTGCTGTGTATAATGTTCTCCTGGTTCTGCTGATTTCACTCAGCATCAGTTCATGCAAGTCTCTCCAATCCTCTCTGAAATCGTCCTGCTGGTCGTTTCTTACAGAGCAATAATATTCCATAACATTCATATACCATAATTTATTCAGCCACTCTCCAATTGATGGGCATCCCTTCAGTTTCCAGTTTCTAGCCACTACAAAAAGGGCTGCCACAAACATTCTTGCACATGTGGGGCCCTTTCCCTCCTCTAAGATCTCTTTGGGATATAGGCCCAGTAGAAACACTGCAGGGTCAAAGGGTATGCACAGTTTGACAACTTTTTGAACATAGCTCCAAATTGCTCTCCAGAATGGTTGGATCCATTCACAGTTCCACCAACAATGTATTAGAGTCCCAGCTTTCCCACATTCCCTGCAGCATTCATCGTTATCTTTTCCTGTCATTTTAGCCAATCTGACAGGTGTGTAGTGGTACCTTAGAGTTGTCTTAATTTGCATTTCTCTTATCAATAGTGATTTGGAGCAACTTTTCACATGACTAGAGATGGGTTTTAATTTCATCATCTGAAAATTGTCTGTTCATATCCCTTGACCACTTATCTATTGAAGGGTGGCTTGAATTCTTATATATATGAGACAATTCTCTATTAGATTTAGATATTAGATTTATTAGATGAATTCGATTTATTAAGTGCTAGGGAAACAAAGAAAGGCAAGATAGTCCCTGCTCTCAATGAATTCAAAGTCTAAGTCGAATTGAATGTTAGATTCATAGTTGGGGAAATAGATAGAATTTTGGACTCAATCTAGAAAACCCGGGTGCAGATCGTACTACGATACTTAACAAGTGATGATGGCCAAATGACTTCAGGCTTCTGAGTTGCAAGTTAATCATTATGGAATGGAGTTCAAATTGACCTATAATAAGTGTCATCCACGGGGCATACATCCCAAAGTTCCCTGGAAACTTCCAGGAACATGGCAACTCAGCATTTAGGGGCTGTTTTCTGAATGAGGAAATAGGAAGGAAAAGTCTTAATCCTAATTTGATAATTGATTATTAATGTAACACAAAAATAATCCTGTTGCTCAAGCTATAACATAATTGGCCCCCTCTTATCTTTCCAAACCTCAACATAATGTGTACTTCAGTGACACTGGCCCCCTTTCTGTTCCTCACACAAATTAGTCCATTTCCCCATTTCAGGCATTTTCAGTAACTGTCCCCCATGACTGGAATTCTCTCTCTCTCCTCACTTCTACTTCCTATTTTCCCTAGTTTCCTTCAAGTCTCAGCTAAAATTTCACCTTCTGCAAGAAAACTTTTCTGTTCCAATTTAATTCTAGTGCCTTCTCCCAACAATTGTCTATAATTTATCCATCATATATATGTATATATATGATAGATAAATTATATGTATAACAAAATATATATATATATATATGTATATATACATACACACAAATATATATATACACACACACACTCATATATATATATATATGTATATATATATATATATATATATCTTGTTTACACCAGTTATTTGCATGTTGGTTGTCTCTATCATAAAATTATTAGCTCCTGCTGGGGAGAAATTGTTTTTGCCTTTCTTTGTATCTTCATCATTTATCACAATATTTTTACATAGTAGTCACTTAAATATTTGTTGACTTGAAAGAAATTATTGCTTTGGTTTAACAAAAGAGGTCATTTTTGCCTTACTCATCAGCCAAAAAAGGAAAATTCCACTAGACAAGGCCGGGACCCCTGATTTTGTCTTTCCTTTCCTTTGCTGAGTAAGTGACTGAGCACCAACCTCAAAGTAAAGCTTTCCAGATTTTGAAACATCATTTGAGAAAGACAAAGATCTGGGATCCCTTAAGTGGTACTAATTGGTAGTTAAGAGAGTTCCTCATCAGAGAAGGGAAGAAGCATGATATTTATTATTAAGAAGCATTATATTACTATTTAGTATTATTATCCTATTACATCCCAGGCACCATGCTAAGATCTTAAATATTATTTCATTTGATTGTTATAACAACCTTGAGCAGTTAAGTGCTATTATATCTTCATTTTACAAGTGAGGAAACTGAGGCAGGTGGAAATTAAGTGACTTATCCAAGAGTCACATAGCTAGTTAGTGTCTTAGGCAGAATTTGAACTCATCTTCCTGACTCCAGGCTCAATGATCTATCTTCTGCACCATCTAGTTGTGTATGATTATTGTGATAAGATCACCATCCATCAGGGATCCCACTCTTCTCACCACCATATAAACAGACTTATTTTTTCCCCTAAAAGCAACAAAGCTATCCTCAAAATTTGATTGGCCTAGGTGGCTAAAGTTCAAACTGAATCTCCCTGGGGACTTCTGGCCCCCATATTGACATGACTTCCTGGTTACATAAGGGCATAAAAGTCCCACCCACATAGGGTTGGGGCCCTTCAGACTTGGCAGATGTCCCAAGATCACTCTACCCTATTCTGCTCACCAGATGTGTTTCCATATGGAGGTGTGTATAGAGGGACTGCTTTTACCTGAGGGCAGCAGTATCCTTATTCCAAGTTAAGTTATTAAATCCTGTTTTTAGGTTATTCTGTAAATATGCACTAAATCTTTTATGTCAGCATTTCTTTTGTGTTTGGGGAATAAACACTTGTCCCAAATCTGATTCATATTGTATATTAAATACCTTTTATTTTCTCATTTGGGAAAACTTAGACATCAATCAAAACCTAAGCTGTAAATAATTTCTCTCTAGGGTTCCAGGATAGGAGGGTAAAGAAACAAAAAGTATAAGAGAAGGAATTTGATTTCTCTTTTGTATGGTCAAGCTTCCCCAAGAATAAATGGGGTCAACTTATGCATGAGTCTGAAGTAGAATGGGAGAGGGTACAGCAACCTACTCTGTGTGTGTGTTGTTGTTGTGTATGTGTGTGTACAAATTATGTTCTTCAATAGAATGCAAGCTCTATTGAAGGTCTTGTTTCATTCTCTGTATTGGGAGCACCGAACATAGTACTAATAAGATAGTAAATGTTTATAGATTAATTCTTTCATTTATTGGTATAAAGTGAATACTGATATAAGGTAATTCCAGGAAAGAGATACTAGCACAGCTAGGGAGATTAAAAAAAAAAAAAACTCATGAAAAAAAAGTGATAAGCTCTGAACGAAGGTAGAGGTCCTGAATTACAATTACAATTACAAATACATAGAGACCAGAAATGAAGGTCCAAGTATGAGCAATCAAAAGAAATCAGTCAATAAACATTTATTTGCCTATTGTGTATCAAGCATTTAACTGTGTGTTAAGCCTTGGTAATAAAAGAAAGATTAAAGTATAAGATATCTCAAGGAGCTCACAGTCTAATAGAAAAGATATTATATAAAAACTATGTACAAACAAGCTATATACAGGATAAACTGTAGATAATTGATAAAATGAAGGCACTAGAATTAAAGTGGTCCAGAAAACTCTTCTTGTAAAAGTGAGATTTTAGCTGGAACTTGAAAAAAATCAGAGAAGCTAGGTGGCAAAGATGAGGAGGGAAAACACTGTAGGCACAGGGGACAGCCAGAAAACTGCTGCTCATCCTTTGTTTCAAAGAGCACTAATGACATCACAGGATCATATCTTGATTGCATTATATTTAAGTGAGATTTAAGAGGCATCAACCTCACTCTTTCTTCCAGAATCTTTGAAGATCACTGGCAAGAAAAAAGTCAAGATGACTGGTGATGATCTAGGATACAGTGGATGACATTGGCAATTTTGATGTATGACCAAGCTCTACTCCACCATGCCTGTTTTAGTCACCTTCAAGGCCATTGGAACAAACTGTTCTCGTCTGCCATTCTGCCAGGGGAAGCCTGGGTAGAAACCCTACTAACTCGCCAACCCCATGTACCCCAACCAAAGAACATACATGAAGGTGAGAGATGGGATGACTTTTCTGAGGAACAGAAAAGAGGCCAGCATTACTGAATTGAAGAATATGTGAAAATGTGGGTGTAAGGTATAAGACAACAGGAATGGATGGGATCTGGTAAAGTTATGAAGGGATACTATTGTTAGTTCTGGAAGTAGAAGAGAGTCACTGTAGTTTATTAAGTAGGGCAGATAACCTGGTCAGACCATGGCTTTTAGAAAATCATTTTGATATCTTTTCAAAATGAAGTGAGGAGAGATTTGAGGCAAAGCAGACACACCAACAAACAGACTATTACAATATATTAGAGTGGATATTAGAGTACAAGAAGTAGTAATATAAAATGAGGCTGGAAAGATAGCTTAAGGTCAACTTATAAAAGGGATTTAAAATCACTGACAAGAGAAGTTGGGTGTTTTATTCTAGAGGCAATAGAGTTTATTTATTAAGGAAGTGGAATTCAGTAAAACTTGTGCTTAAAGAAAATTACTTTGGCAGCCATGTAGAGGGTAGAGTAATGTTTACATTTGCCATCCATGAATGGGACCTTACCTAGTCATGAAAATCAATCAGTTCCACTGAGGTTGACTGGTACTTCTCCACAATTGAAGTTCCCACTTCAGTCATGTGATATAGTAGTGGTAGTAGTAGTAGTAGTAGTAGTAGTAGTAGTAGTAGTAGTAGTAGT
>JAJPUD010003185.1:53547-81790 GCA_023553655.1 Myrmecobius fasciatus | reverse complement strand
TAGTAGTAGTAGTAGTAGTAGTAGTAGTAGTAGTAGTAGTAGTAGTAAATGACATTTATCTATTTGTCCAGTAGACATTTATTTACTTCCAAGATAAATGTTCAACATAAAAATTTAAAAGTTTACTCTGACCAGCTCTAGTATACCACTGTTTTTACACTTCTATTTCCCACTAGGATTAACAGCCCTCTTCTACTGTCCATCTGAAATCCAGGATCTGTTCCCTATCTGTTAGCAATGTCAATGCATGGAGAATTCAATGACTAACTTAGATTTTGAAAAAATAAGTAAGCAAGGGCAGGTGATGGAGAGTGGTGATTGTGGTGGTATAGTAATAGTGGTGTTTCTAATGCTGGTGTTGGTAGTAGTAATAATGGTGGTGATGGTGGCAGTAATAGCAGTGGTAGTGTTTGCTGGTGACAGAGGTAGTAGTAGTAATAATAATGCTTAGCATTTATATGACTTTTAAGATTTGCAAAGAGCTTTAGATATGCTATCTCTGTTGATTCTCACAGCAAACCCTGTGAGAAAAGTACTGTTATTATCTCCACTATAGATGAAAAAGGTTCTGAGAGACACTAAGTGACTTACCAGACCAGAACATCAAGTTCCTTTTATATTCAACTACCATCATGCAAGGACTTGAGTCTCTTTCCAAGGGTTTATAAAACTAACCCTTCCTTTCTCTTATTCTTCTTCATTGTTAGTCACTGACAGCAATACCCTCAGGTCAGATGAAAAAATCATATGTTGGTAGAGGTAAAATGATTTGTACATACATGTACAAAGTCCTAAGTCAAGCCCTATTTGGTCATTGTTTGGGACCTCATTGACTCAGACTGAATGTAAATAGCAATTATTTCTGTTTTGGCCAGCATCCTTGAGGGTCTCCCTTCTCAGACTGATTTTTGAAACTAGGTAAAAGAGGTCATTCTTTGCCTTAATTCTTACCATTCATCAAGGGAAGTCAAATTCAGTTAAACTGAGACTTGTTAAAAACCTTAGCTTAAAAAGGCCAAGGTCTCTCCAAGGCCAGGGTCATGTTCAATCATCCTGATCTATATGACTGGAGGAAAAAGTGAGGCTATGATTTTGCACAGCCCTCCAACTCACTTAAATTTAACACACTTGCACATCATGGTATCACTTCCCTAATATCATGGTCCCTTTTGAGGATAAAGGACAAACACCACCAACAGCAACAATCCATTAGATTGTAAGCTCCTTGAGGACCAGAACTTTTCTTTTTCTTATTTGTAGTCCCAGGTATTGGGACGATGCTTGGTATGCAGTAGGCACTCAATAAATGTTTATTGTATGATATTGTAAGTTCTACAAAAGGTCACCAGTTCCTTCCTGAATGCTCAAATGCAGGTCTCTGCCTGATGCTCCATCTTTTACAGATAACCTTACCCCTTTTTTACTAAAGAATCAGAGGGTCTACTGGTACATGTTTAATAACTAGGTCTTGGGTTGAGGAGGTAGGGAAGGTACACAATTTATTCTTAAGGTTAATCTGCAATATTAACATATTCTCCATCATTTTTCTTAAGTCTAGGCAAGCAAAACAACAAATCAAGCCCTGATTTTTAGCCTCTATTTCCAAGATTTAAATGTTCACACTGAAAACTTAACAGTCTACTCTTGACCAGCTCCAGTACACCATTTTTACAACTCTATTTCCCACTAGGATCTACAATCCTCTTCTATTGTCTATCTGAGACTTAGGAGTTCCATGCCTATTAGCAATGCCAATGCACTCACTGAACTCACTGTCTACCTTAGATTTTTCAATAGATAAGTACAGAAGAATAGAAGCAAGAATGGGCAGTGGAGGATGAATATACAGGCACAGAACGCCATTGACTGGGGAATAGCTCAGAATATCCTGATATATGAATACAATCAACTACTATTGCACCCCAAGAAATGATGAATAAGGCTTTAGAGAAACGTGGTAAAACAACTTGTGTGATGAAGACAACAACAATTTGTAGAAAAACAACTTTGAAAGACCTCAGAACTCTGACCCAAGGAGAGAACAATGACTTCAAAAAACTGCCTAGGAAACGTGCCAACTAGCACTTGACAAAGAAGTGGTACAGAAAAAATTCAGAATGAAACAGGCAGACAGAGCCATGTGCTGATTTAGTTTGCTGGACAACACATGTATATTGACTTGGACATTGGTAGGGAGGAAGTAGGTTAGTGACTCAGTAACAAATATTCAAGGAAAAAGTACATCCAAAAATAGCTTTTAAAAATGACTTAAAAAAAAAAAGAAAAGATACAAACTAAATGAGATAATTTTAAATATAAATATATACATGTGTGTATATATATACATATATTTGTATATGTGTTTAATTACATGTAATTAAACTATATATGGGATTTACTATATAATATATTTATATAAATATATATTTCTTTTATATGTAAGACTTTCACTCAATTCCTAAATAACATAGTTCTATCAAATCCAAGTCCAAAGCCTCTTTGGCATTGTGTTCTGGCATCCTGCCCTTTCAGAGTTTACCTCTCTCCTAGAATCCTGTTTCTAAGGTTACCATAGCTATAGAGTTCAGGTCTGGGGACCCTGGTACATATACTTAAGTTTAATAGTTTAATTACAAACTATTCCTGCCAATAGAAAGTGGCTATTCCCATACCTGTGATAGGAGAATGCCAATGTCTTCTCCCAAAATTAGGTGTCCCATCTTCATGGGTGTCTCCACATTAGATGATCTAGTCGTGTGAATGGTAAATTCACAACAGAGATGGTGAGTGGATATATGGCTTAATTAATAAATGATTTATTTTTTGCAGAGCACTCCTAGATAAGGAAATTCTTTCTACCAATGCAAGCCAGCAGTCTCTGAAAATTTAATCTTTTTCCTAAAGCAGAAGTTTCAAATGCATCTAGGCTTTGCAGGCCATAATATTTTTGGATACAACACAAACCAAACTGAAATGTAGATGGAAAACATTTAACAAAAAAATAAAAAATAAAAATACAGTAAAACAAAGTTAATGTTAATTTATGGTTTTCTATGTCAATACAATATGTACCTCTTATAATTTAGAATATAAAAAGATGTTCAACTCCCCTTTTTTCACTGCCCAAGATCAAAATGATCTTTCAACAGAAAAGGTCAGAACAAAAACAAAATCTAATACTAAAACTCTAATTTTAAAAAATACTAATAAGAAGTGGAGACCCTAAATAATTTAGGGAAATTTCTTTTTGGATTGAACACCACTGACTTACAACACTGAGGGGTTTGAGTGACTTTCCTATGGGGATAGAGTTTGTATGTATCACAGTCAAGACTGAAACCCATGTTGCCCTGGGATCGAGGCTGTATCTGGAGTTAACAATACCATAGACAGTCATTTTTAAAATGGATAGACCTTCATAAATATGTGTAGAGCTGGACAAGAGAGGGGTGGCATGTATATACAATGATTATAACAATGTAAATAAAAAACACAAAACATTGAAATGAAGTGTTGTATAAATATGATGCCTAAATATGGCACTGGAGAAGAACTGTTAAAATATATGCTTCTGCAGAGGTCAGGGGATTGTGAGTGAGGATTATTATGGTTTTGCCAATCATGATTGAATGGTTTTGCCGAACTGATTTTTTCCCTCTTTTTAAAAATCTTTGTATAAGGGATGGGTTTATGAGTAGAGGAATAAGAGGGATATTTTCAGAATGCAAAGTGATATAGAAACAAAAAATAGCAATAGGAAATTTTTTTTTAAAAGCATGGCACAAACCTATAAGATAAGTGTCAGAAGCACTGAAGTTGAACCTTGCTAAATACAAAAGGAGTTGGGTTTAGGGGGGTTTTGTTGGAGTTTTTTGGCCTACTAAGTTCTTGGGGGAGAAAATTAGAAACTAGGGGAATGCCCACCTATAAGCAGTGTTATTATGCCTTAAGAAATGACAAAATGAACTATTTCAAAGGAAGACCTCTGCTAACTGGTACAAAGCAAAGTGAGCCTAATTTAGGGATAATGTATACAATGCCAACAATATTGTAAAGAAAACAAATACTTGAAAGACTTTAGAACTCTGATTAATGCAATGATAAAATATGATTCCAAAGAACCAACGACAAAACATGTCACCCATCTCCTACCAAGAAAGGTGATGGACTAACATGAAGTATAAGATACATTTTTAGATATCTCCAATGTGAGATTTGTTTTGCTGGACAATACATTTTTTGTTATCAGGGCTTTCTTTTTCTTTTCATTATTATTAAATCAGGGATGAGTGAAGGGAGATAAAAATGTTTACAAAAACAAAATTTAGTAACAAAATAAATATTTAAAATAAAAATAAATAATAAATAATTAAACAGAAAAATATATATTGGGGTAAAGTGAAAAATCAGGAGAGTAAAATTAAGAAAATAAATGATGGAAAAAAATAAAAATATGTTCAACTCCCCTTTTTTCACTCCCCAAGATCAAAATGATCTTTCAACAAAAAAAGTCAGAGCAAAAACAAAATCTAATACTAAAACTCTAATTTTAAAACATACTAATAAGGAGTGGAGACCCTAAATAATTTAGGGAAATAATAAGGGAATCTCAAACTGTGCTTAATTAGTTTTAAGTTTCAAGGCCCTGATGAATTACTTTTGGATATCAAAAAAACAAAACAAAACAAAAAACCAAACCTGTCAGGTGTGATGGCGGAGTCGCTATTTGAAAGATAATGAAAAACTGAAGAGGTGTCATAGAACTAGAGAAGGACAGATATCTCAATTTCTTTTAAGGAAGGAAGTAGAGTCTGCAGATTATAGACCAAAGAGCTTGACTTATATTTCTGATGACATTCTAGAATGTAATATTAATGGGATGGTTAGAAAGGAAGTGGTGATCACCAAATGAAAGTATGGCTTCATCAAGAATAAATCACGTGAGTTTAACCTCATTTCCTTTTTTTGACAGGGTTTTCTGATGTCTATAAAAATATGAGTGCTGACTGAATTCTTTCCCACACTCACCACATATCAGGGTTCTTTCTTCTAAATGAGCTTTTAGGAGTGTGCATGCTGTTCTCTGAATGAAGCCTTTGCCACAGTAATTATGTTAACAAGATTTCTTCCCTATGTGGATCCACTGATGACCTATGACATGAGCTTTCTGATCAAACCCTTTGCCATCTTAATCACATTTCAAGAGTTTCTATCCTCAGTGGATTTTGTGATGAGTGTGAAAACTTGACTGATATGTGAATTCTTCATTACACTGAGCACATTTATAGGGTTTTTCCCCCAGTGCATACTTTGGTGCTTAAAAAATCTTAATTGATGCATGAATTTTTTTCCACACTGATCACATTTATAAAGTTTCCCTATGTACCCTCTCTGGCATCTAGACAAACTTGATTAAAATCCAAATTTCCTGTAGCATTGATCATATTTATAAGATCTCTCCCCATGTGCAATGTAATAGGAAAATGCTGATACATCATTTGCCTAGATTTTAAAACACCATTTAATGAAGTTCTAATCTTATTCTTATGAATATGATGGGAAAGAGTTGGCTATGATAAAAGCTGACATTTATATATAGCTTTTATGTAAACTCATACATATGTAGCTTTAGCTTTATATCTATAAAAAAGTTATACCTATTACTATACATCCTTATAGTTATGTATAGCTTTAATGTTTGCAAAGAGCTTTTCATACCTCACCTCATTCAGTCCTCAACAGTACTATGAGGTATGTGTTTGCAAGTATTATTAGCCCCATTTTTACAGAGGAAGAAACTGAGACTGAGAGAAACTCATGGGATCATGAAGAGCTACAAAAGTCTTTAAGAACATGTATTTCAACTCCTTCATATTGAACATGGGTTCATTGTTTGGATTTTGATAGCTCAGAGTTAAGTATAAATGGCAATTGTTTCTTTTCTGGCCAGAAACTTTGAGGGTCTTCCCCCACCAGATTGATTCTTTTGTGAAGGCAAACTAGGCCATCTTTTGCCTCAGTTCTTATCTAGTCTTTGATCACTGAATGGGCATTGCTTCAGACAAACTGAGACCTGGGAAAGATCTTAGTTTTAAAAAATCCCTCACTGCATCTGGGGCTATCACCAAGTTCCCAGCAGATTATAATCTGAAATGAAATCGAATAAGGATGAATGTAAAATTTTATGCTTGCATTGGCAAAAAAAAAATCCATTTTTAAAAATTAATGTCTCCATTACATTTTTCTCTCCCTGCAATACGGAAGTCCAACATCCAAGATTTTCCTACTCCTTCAACTGTTTATGACCTCCTTCCCCAACTACCTTGCATTTATTTTATATTTATACTGTTTGTACTTAGGTAGCAAGAACCAGAATGGTGTAATGAATAGAAATCTAGCATCAGAGCCAGGATACTAGTCCCAGAGCCTGCCTTTAACACAAAATGGAGTAATCTCTAGTATCCCCAGGGAATTGTCTAAGACTTTAAACTGCTGAACTGGTGCTGACCTGTCCTGCTAGAAATTTCTTCATCTGGAAGTTCCCTATACTAATGCAATTACAGGTCCAGGCCCAAACTCCCATGCTTAGGTAATGGGGATTTTAAGTATGGAATCTGTACCAAACATACATGGCTCATCATTAAATGGTTTGTGTTTTGAGATGATGAAGCAATCCCTTTATTGGTCACTGAGCAGGAAGAACCAAGGGCTCAATAGATCTTTGAAAGCAGGTAACACACTCCTTTGCTGCTCTCTTCACATCCCATCTGCAGATTGTATATATAGGCATAGACATACTACTGCTGGATTATACATATAATCCAGCAGTAGTTTCTGGGGAGCAAAACTAGTTGAGTTGTTTTTTTTTAACTTCCCCACTGAACAGGAAAAGGAGGATAGATTCTTTGCAGATCAAGTCTTTCTCCTTTCAGAGGACAGCCTAAGATGATACCCTTCTTTTTGGTCTCCATCTCTACCTAGTACATGCTTGTCAATTTTTACTGCTGGGCAAATTTTTAAATTTAATGTGCATTCTTAACATTTTCCAATCACTTTCTTAAGTTTAAACAACTAACAAAACAATAAATTAAACTCTGATTTATAACATTTACCCAGAATTTAACCATTAGCCCTATTTACATCAGAGATCAGGAGACTTCTATGTTTTAAACAAGATACTCAGACACCACAATGAACTAGTCCAAGAATAAAATGATCATTTGGGATTATTTATATGGCAGAGTTATTAATAAAATGACAATAAAAAATTCTGTGTCCCCAGTTAGAAAAATCCCCTATGTGGAAAGTTAGATTTCTTACATATTACAGTGAATTTCCTTCTAGCTAGAAGTATCTTCCATGCCCCTTTGCCCAGTATGAGAGAAATATTTTCAGTCATTCAGTCATGTCCAACTCTTTGTGACCCCATTTTGGGTTTTCTTTGCAAAGATGCTGGAGTGGTTTGCCATTTCCTTCTCCAGATCATGTTACAGATGAGGAACTGAGGCAAACAGGGTTAAGCAATTTGCCCAGGGTCACAGAGCTAGTAAGTGTCTGAGACTGAGTTTGAATTCACAAAGATGAATCTTCTGATAAGTCCAGCACTCAATCCACTGTACCACCTAGATGCCTACATGGCCTAACTATATATAACTATGCAATACACAATATAGTTATGATCAATCATGGATTTTATATAAGAAAAAATGGAACACTAATTAAGCCAAAAGTTGTAACATGCTTAAAGAACAAAAACATTTAGTAGTAAAAAGAGAAAGAGGTGAGATAGAGACAGAGTCAGAGAGACGGAGACAGAGAGATAAAAAGAAACAGAGAAAGATGAGGTTTTGAAAGACATCACAAGTTTCAACAGCCTGGGAGGAAGAAACAGGTCAACCACATTCCTTAATAGGGTTCTTTCAATAGTGAGGCCAGCAAGGGAAAACACCAGTTACATCAACACCTGTTGTCTTTTGCTAGCCAAATGCCACAACCTTTTTGGCAGCCTCTTTGATTGATTGCTTCTCTCTCAGCTCCATTATAGGCTCTTCCCTTTAACTCTCAGACTATCTCTGTTGCCCAGCAAGTCAAAAACTCCCACTGCCTCAAGCAATACTATCCCTTGACTCAAAGATTACAAAAGCATCAATTTCAGACTTGAATACTTACTTGCTGCAGATAACTTTGCCCTCATCTTCCTCAGTTTAATCTTCATTATCAACATTTTCTTCATCACTTTCCCAAGTCAAGAAAATCAACAAAACAATACATAAAACCTTGACTTATAGCATTTGCTAATTTCCAAGTTGTAAAGGAAAATTTCCTTAAAATTTAACAATTAGCTTTCACAGAGAGGAATTGGCTCCAGCAATCCATCTAATGTTGTATTTTGAGTACCTTTCTATTTCCTCCTCTTGATGAAGTTCGAACCCTGAACCAAGACCTAAGCTTTCAGTTATTCCCCCTACAATTCCAGGGCTGGGGTTTAATGAGCCAGAGTATGAGAAAAAGAGACTTACCCTTCTTTTAAGTAGTCAGGTTTCACCAGGACTGAACCCTATCCGTGTATTCATGCCTGTATCCAGAGCTGAGAAGGGGTCCTTGGTGGAAAGCACCCCAAGGCCCAGCATGATTGTTACTATTACATTTATATATGTACATGTTAGTTCTCCCCTTGGAATATAACCTTCTTTGAGAGAAGGGATAGTTACATTCCTAATGTTTGTATTCCCAGCACCTAGCACAGTATATGTGGGAGGTATTTAATAAATGCTTGTTAGTTGATTTGCTGATATAAAATTAATGCAAAACTGGAGAGGAGACAAGAGGTCGGATCTCCTGTAGGAGATGGCATTTGATGGTGAGTTTTGAAGGATGCTATTGTTGTTAAGTTACATTTCAATCATATCTGACTCTAGGTATGGGGTTTTATTGGCAAGAATACTGGAGTGGTTGAATTGTTGGAGGTCCTTGACCTGTTGTCCATTGGCCTGCTTCATTTGGATTCATCAAGAAGATGATGATGTTGAGTTATTTCAATTATTTCAAACAATTCATGACCTTATTTGGGGCTTTCCTTCTCCAACTCATTTGAGTAAATAGCTGAAGTCAGATTTAACTCAGAAAGATGAGTGGACTCCAGGCTTACACTCCTATGTAGCTGCCCCACTTGAAGGATACTAGGAATTCCAAAAGGCACAAATACCAAGCATGAGAGACAGTCTGTACAAAGAAATTGAGAAAGGAGGAAGAACATCTCTTGTTCCACATCTCTGGAGTCCCAGGATAGCCCATTAGATGCTGCCTCTAAAGAGATGATTCACAATTTCCTCATTGCTGACCCTGGCCTTTAACGGGAACTATGGCAACTGAAAAAAATCAATGGCCCTTCGAAACCAGTGCAAAAAAGGAATTCATCTGGAAGGCACCAACAATACCTCCTGTCACCAGATTCTAAACTCTTCTTTTGTGGTTTTTGGAGCCTATGACATTCCTCCTGGAGGATGAGGGATAAAGGCCTGGGTGATGATACCAACTCCACATGGTGACTAACTATAGCTTTGAGACGCATCTTTCCATGATGAGACAGTCATCCATGGTGGAAAAATCAGCTCCTTCTGCCAGGGGATTTTGTCTCTCACCAGCCCAATGGCTCATCTTGTAGCCACAGAGCACCCATTTTCCTCTTCCTCATTTTTCTAAAAGCCCCTTGATATCCTACTCTTATTAATCTAGTCTGGTTAGAAGTAGGATAACTAAAATATTTGACATTCTGGGGCAGATTATGGTCCATTGAGCTCAAGATTCTTGTCCTTAAAGGAAAACCCAAGTGATTTATTATAAGATTGTACTGTTGTCTCACGTCAGTCTGAGAGATCGTGCAACCAACTTCTTTGGAAATCCTAACAAAGATAATGGAAAATCATCCCTTGAACTGTACTTTTTTTTGAGGGACTTCACAATAACTATAATCAGGGACATTCTCCAAAATATTCTAGTTTCCTTAGAAACTAGTCTCACTGCATTATATAAACAGTTTCACTTTTAACCATGGTCTTTAATGAGATCTATGTGGAGTTTTGTTTTTGGTTTTTTGGTTTGTTTTTTTTTAAAAGGCAATGGGTCCTTGAGATTCTTTTATGAATGGATTTGCTCTGAAGTACCAATCAGGCTTCTTCACAATAACTCAGAGACACAGCATCTAAGAGTGTCAATTTTAGAGCATTTAAGAACCAATAATTATTAAAAGCTTGTTTTTTTATGTACAAGATGCTGAGTTAGAGGTTGGTCACATAAAGATAAAAATGACTTAACCCCTGCCCCTTATAGTGCTTCCTACCTATTATTCAATCAACAAGCCTTTATAAAGTGCCCAATAATTACCACTCATGGAATTGCAAAGACAAAATTAAGGAATCCTTGATCTCAAGATGCTTATCTTCTACCTAATAGTATAAGAAAGGAATAGGACCTGGAGTTTTGATTTTATTAGTTAAGGAACATCTAGGTGAGGAAAACTCCTACCAATGCAAGTCAGCACTTTCTTTGCAATTTATAGTCTTAGAAAAATGCCTAGAGCACTGATAATTTAAGTGACTTGTCAGGATCACATGTGTCAGAAACAGTCTTTGAATCCAGGTCTATCCTTGCTTTGAAATCAGCTCTCACTCCATTAAGCCATTCTACATATACATACTAGATCATATAACCATAATGAAATATTTTCCAGATGTGTCATTATATCCTCATCACCAGAATTTTATTTGAAAAGTTTGTATCAATATTAATTAGTGAAATTGTTTTATAATTCTCTTTCTCTGCTTTGTCTCTCCCTGGTTTAAATATCAGAACCAAATGTATCTCATAAAAGGAGCTCAGTACAGTACTTTGTATATATTTTAAATTTTATTTTACTAAACAACATACGTGTCATTAGAAATTTAATGACTGGGGCAGCTAACTGGCTCAGTGGAGAGAGCAATGGCCCTAGAGTCAGAGGACCTGAGTTCAAGTTCATCCTCAGGTATCTAATACTTACTAGCTGTGTGACCCTGAATAAATCACTTAATCCCAATTGTCTTGCAAAAAGAAAAAAAAAAGAAATATAATGGTTGAAAAATATAAATGGTAACTTTAACATATATCAACATGTAATATATAATAGGCATATTATATATGATTATTATATGTTATAGCAGTGTTCCTTAAATTTTTTCTTCTTGCAATGCCTTTCACCTGAGAAACTTTTATATATCCAGGTATATGGATATACAAAAAAGTGATATAAATCAAACCCCCACATTTAGTTATGAGACCCTACATGCAACCTTTTGGTTGCAAACCACAGTCTAAGAAGCTGGATATAATAGTATAACATGTAATGATATTTTTAAATTAATTAATTAATAATTTAATAAACTATGTGATGCTATTTTATTATTAATATAATATAAATTGTATCATTAGTGGTGTTATTTCTATGTTTTGCTCTTTGATACATTCATTATTTAGGATACATTTTTATTTTCTACCTTTGAAATCAAACTTCCAACCATTATTTGTTGCTTTCAATGTGTTTTTTGTATTCTATATAGCTCTTCTTTTAAGAGCTTAACTACACTGCCATTTAGTGCATAAATATTTAATATAGTTCTTTTTTTCACATTTTATGGTTCCTTTAAGCATAAGGTGGTTTTCCAATTTGTCCTCTTTGATATTTTTATTGTTGTCTTATCTGAGATCATTAATGCAATTCCTGCTTTTTTTTTTTTTTTTTTTTTGCTGAGGTAATTGGGGTTAAGTGACTTGCCCAGGGTCACACAGCTAGGAAGTGTTAAGTGTCTGAGATCAGATTTGAACTCAGGTCCTCCTAACTTCAGGGCTGGTGCTTTATCCACTGTGCCACCTAGCTGCCCCAATTTCTGCTCTTTTAGAATTATACACATTTTGTTCCATCCTCTCATTTTCATTCTCTATATGTTTTGAATGTAGTTCTTGTATGAAACAAGGTTGAATCATTTTTCTTATCTGTTCATCTATAATTTTTCTTTTTATTAAAAAATCTAAGTGGCATAATGAATAGAGAGCTGGCCTCAAAGCCAGGAACACCAGAATTTAATTCCTGCCTCTGACATACACCAGCTATATGATACTGGACAAGTCACAACCTCTCCACATTTCGAGGCAACTCTCAAGATTCTGAGTTGCATGATTGTACATGTATGACCTGTGCTGTCTTGGGGAGGAGGACAGGAGGAACAGAGGAAGAAAAGTTTGCAACTCAAAATCTTATACAAATGAAAGTTGAAAATTACCTTTACATGTAATTGGAAAAAATAAAATACTATTAAGGGGAAGGGAGAGGTGAAAAAAGATAAGTTGCAAGATATTTGATCGGCATTGATAAAGTTCTTCACTGAGAGCTCCCAAACCTAATGAAACCATGGGTCTGATTAAAAAAATAAACTAATAGATGAATGAATAGATAGGAAAATCAAAAGATAAATAGACAGATAAATTAATAAACTAATGAATGAAGAAGGAATAAGAATTTTTCCCTGAAAATATTCATTCATTTTTTCCCACCAACTCTGATCTTTATTTTTCTCATTTATTTCCTGACATCTCTATACTATGCCTTCTGCCTTCCAACCTCCTCCTGGAACTTGTCTACATCTGCATCGCCCAACTCTGATTAGCAAGTTTTTGCTTTATCTTACTGGGAAAGGGGAATGTTCATTTCCATACTACCTCCTACATCCCCTTCCATTTCAACACCCTGTTATATAGTATCTTCACCTATTAAAATGAAAACTTTTTGACAGTTGGGACTATGTTTCTTTTTTTACTTCTATTTGTATCCCTAGCACTTAGCACAGTGCCACAGGTACATGCTGTTCAGTTGTTTTTCAATTGTGTCCAATTCATTGTGACCTCTTTTGTGTTCTTCTTGGCAAAGATACTGTAGTGGTTTGCCATTTCCTTTTCCAGCTTATTTTATGCATGAGGAAACTGAGGCTTGTCAAGGTTAAGTGACTTGCCTAGAGTCACACAACTAGTAAGAGTCTGAGGCAATATCTGAACTCAGGAAGACGAATGCTCCTGAGTCCTAGTCTGGCATCCTAACCACTGTGCTATCTAGCTGTCCCTTCTGAGAATAAGGGCTCTATTTCTTTTTTGTTTGTATTTGTATACCTAGAATTTAACAAAGTGCCTGGTACATAGTGAATACTTAATTGCTTACTGACTGATAGAATTAACTTGAAACATATATTTTGACAATAATGACAACTTTGAAAGAGCCAAGCAATGAAATGGCTAATTATAATTACAGAGGACTTATGATAATGCAGGTTACCTACCTTCTGATAGAGAAGTAGTGGATTCAATGTACAAACTGAGACATTTATTGACAGGTAAGATGGAAAATGGATTTCATTCATATAAAATACATAATAAAAAAAGAAATTTATATATTTTTCAAGCTACAGACACAATCTCCACAATAAACTGTACTAAAAATGAAACAGAGATTATATAATTCACATGTGGTTATAGGTAGTGATATAGCAAGAGAGCAAGATGAGAGATAAATCCAGTGGAACCCAGTAGTGAAAATGTTTGTCTGCATGATCCTTTGATATTTTTTAAACTAGGTGATTTTCCAATGTCCTCTAAACCTTATCTCACTATCTGGGACTTAACATAACTCTGACTTGTGACATAGTTTTAATTTGCAGGGGAAATTTACTGGCTGTTTTGCTAAAAGAAAAAAATCTCCATGCTTTGGCCTTCTCTGACTGTTCACTTTGATAAGCTACCATCCCTGGCACTGAGCCAACACTGCCAAGATGAACCCAGAGCTGAGATACTGGGCAGCCCTTCAATGCATTGCATCTATAGATAAGTCCTATAGCAGCTAAGATGCTCAAGAGGAAATCCCTCATTCTCATTTCGAAGTCATAGAGAAAAGCCTCCCTTCTTTTCTCTGAAGGAATGCAAAAATACAAAAGGAGAGTGGTAAAATTGGGGGATGCCCCAGAAAAACAACACACTGAAACTCCCAAGGCAGTGAAACAATCACTGACAGTCCCTAGACAGTTTGATTATCTCCCCCTCTCAGGAGATAACCAGAGATGTCCTTTCCTGTCCCCCAGTGATCTCTTAAGCCCCTGTGCAGTACTTCCCCCAGGCTTTGCCATTCTTCCTCTCTCTCCCTTGTCCCCAATCAGATTTCACTGTTGCTTCTGGAACCAGTGGTTATTGATGGTGTTAAATGTCAATGCCCCACCAATAAAGACACCTGCAATTACTTTTGGAGTCATCTCTTCTTGACAGTGGGCCACTACATACCATCATAATACATAGAACAGTGGCTCTGAAGTCAGGAAGACATTTTCCTAAGACCAAATCTGGTCTCAAACATTTACTGGCTGTAGGCAAATCACCCCATCCTGTATACCTCAGATTCCTTATCTGTGAGGAATGATTTAGAAAAAGAAATGGCAAACCACCCCAGTATTTGGAAAACACTCAATGGAATCATGAATAGTCAGACATGACTGAAACTGTTGAACATCATCATCTTTTTGGCAAAATTCAAATGAAGCAGACCAATGGGCAACAGGTCAAACTGGGGCCACAGGTACCTCCAACAATCCAAGAGCCATTGACCCAAATTAGGACTAAGGGTACTGACCCTTGCAGATGGAAGACAAAATTTTCTTTTTTTTTTAATTAAAACTTTTTATTTGCAAAACATATGTATGGGTAATTCTTCAACATTAACCCTTACAAAGGTTTCTGTTACAAATTTTCCCCCCTACTCCCCACCCCTCCCCTAGATGGCAGTATATCCACTACATGCTAATTATGTTAAAATACTTTGCTAATCGAATATATGTATATATATTTCCACACTTATCATTTTTGTGCAAGAAAAATCATATTTACAAGAAAGAAAAATCAGAGAAAGGAAACACAATGCAAGCAAACATCAATAGAGAGCATGAAAATGTTATGTTGTGGTCCACATTTCACATCCCTCTCTCTGGGTATATATGGCTTTCTTCACTGAACAATTGGAAGTGGTTTGAAACATTTCATTGTTGAAGAGAGCCATGGAGGACAAAATTTTCACTGCCATTTCTCATCCTTCCTGAGAGAGGGAAAGAGTTCAACCACTTAGCCATATGCTCCAGTGCGAGGGACTGCTGTATACCCTCCTTGTAGGCTCATGAACTGTTATTTCCAATTGGGATCACTCAGCCAGGTAGTCATATCAATGTCCCAGTGAATATGACCCTGTGATTCAGGGCTCAAATGCAAATGTTGGAGATCTCAAGCTTGAGTCTCAGCAACTAGGAACTCTCTTTCTTCTTATATCTTTGAGTGCTGACCAAGGCCATGTCCAGGACCTCTGGCTACTGAACTTGGGTAGTAGGACTTCTCAACCTCACCAGGCTCAGGGTCCGAGTCACATGTCTAAGTAAAAGGGAATCTGACTCTCCTATGGTCAAGACAAGACCACTACCCTCCAGGCTGTGTAAGTGGCTGCATCAGTGATATTGCCACTGGTTTTGGTTTATATTTTATTGTGGTTTTGGAGGATAACTCAGAAATAGGCAAGTGATACAAATCAGGGCTTGATTTATAGTTTTGTTTATTACCAGACTTTTAAAAGTGATGAAGAAAAGTTAATAATACAGATAAAATCTTTAAGTGTGTCATGGGGATATGTTTTTTGGGGGAGGGACATTGTTTCTTCTTGTTGTATGTTCATTTTCAAAGAGAATAAACAATATCATGGGTAATATCTTGATTTGAGGATAAATTGGATTTAAGTAAGACAAAGTTACCCAAAGTTGTCAGTCTCACTATTTCTTTCAGAGTCAGCAAAGACCAGTGACAAAAAAAAAAAAGGATGATTGAAGATGGCTCAAGATGCAGTGGATGACCTTGACATCTTCAGTATCTGACCAAGCTCTCATCACTCCACAGTGCCTGCTTCAGCCACCTTCATTGTTCTCATTGCCCATTCCACCAGGGGAAGTTTTCACATGCTTGGGGTAAACATCCCCGTAAATTACCTGTAGGGTTTGAGACCCCTAGTTTACCCTCAACCTGATTTATTCCATATGCAGTTTTACTAGGATGTGACTAGTATACATGCTACAGCTTCTTGAAGCTACAAGTGAGAGCTGAATAGCCCATTGGATACCAAAGATGAATGAGCAGCTTCAAAGAGGGCTCTCAGCAAGCCCTGCCACCAGAGGTGCTAATCCTCCCTTAACACCCCATATGCCCCATAAATGTTTATTAAACATTTATCAGCACACCTAACAATAGATCACTTTGATATATAACTACTAATTCTCCACTGAAATCCTGCTCTGGTGTCTCCTCATAATATGAAGATCTTCTGGGATCTTGAAAAATGATTCCACAAGATACTAGCCCTGGAAAATATTACCAAGTTCTAAACAATTCTAGTACAGCCCCAGAAATGTACAATATGCTTTCAACCCAAGAAGCAGGCCTGTTAAATTCAGAGAGGCTCACCACCAAAGTTTGTTGTTGTTTGTCCTTCACTCTTAAAGAGGACCATGACATCAGGGAGGTGATTCCATGACTTGAAAGTAAGTTGGATTTAAATGAGGGCTGTGCAAAGTCACCAGCCACACCTTCCCTCCTCCCCTCTGTCTACCTAGAGCATCAAGCCATTATCCATAGATGCTCTTAAAAGCTTTTTATTTCTTTGAATCTCTGTATCCTCCCAAGATATCTTGGGGTTTACTGGCTAGATCTCTTTCTTAAGATCCATGCTCTAAACCAAAACCATTCTGATTCTGATTGATTGGCTACCAATAGGTCCCAAGTTAAGCCCCATCATTTGAGAACTGATTGACTCAGACTGAATGTAAATAGGAATCATTTCTGCTTTGGTCAGAAACCCTGAGGGTCTTCCCCTCCCAGATTCATTTCTTATTTATTTTGATTTTTTTTTTTTTTACTAGATGAACGAGGAGACTCTTTACCTCACCAAAGGTTACTCTTTAAGTGATCATTTATTTTAGGTATAGCTATTCTATCAAGTACCATTTATGAAGGAATGGCGAAGTCATGATTTTCACCAATAGAGAGAACATTCACAACAATGAAATTAGAGATCTTAGAAAGTCTGACTTCATAAGGATTATAGGCTTTAGAGACAAAAGGAACTTTAAATATCATCCAATATAGCCTAATTCTTTTGTTTCTATGTTTGTTTTTATAGATGAGAAAACTATGGCCTCCCAAAAAAGATTAAGATCACATAGTAAGACATAAAACTAGAATGTGAATCCTGTTCTTCTGATTTCAAATTATATCCTGAGTTAATATAATAAGCTACGTAGGGTTCTTTTGTATTTGCAATTGAGTGTAAGCGTGCATGTTTGTGGCTCTTTGTGAGGAATGTGTGAGTTGGTCACTGCACTCAGGTTGAAAGAGGAAGAAAGGCCAAAAAGAGGAAGACATTCTTAGAGCATAAAATAAACAGGTCAAAAGTCTACAGAAATCCTTTTTTGGAACAAGCAGACAAAATTCATCAAACAATAGTAAAAGCTGATAATGAGTGCACAGTGTTGGATTATCAAATGTAATTAAAAGAGGCTTATTTTCAAATAGTACCAATGAAATGGCCAAAATCCAAGAATCAAACCAAAAGACCTACCATGGGTGACATCCACATAACCTCAGCCAACAATATACTGACAAGGAAGTTTTGAATGATGGCTGAGTCATAGAGCTATATTGGTAGAAATGGAGGGGTTTTATGAAGGAAATTTAAGACCTGGTAATTTCCACCAGAAATTACAGAAGGACTTAGTGATCAATGTAGATTGTGTGAGAAAATGGTAGAAATTGCATAATACATACATTACAGAAGGCTATAAAAATTTAGCACCTACCAAATGCCTAACAAGATGTAACCTAACAGCTAGAATTACACATCAGAAACTTACTTTCATTGACTGAGAGTTAACACATCCCCATACTACAAATACCTCGAAATATCCTGGTGAGCTTAGTCAATAAACTGCTAGAATCATACCTTTATCAGAGATTAAATTGCTTCCCACAATCACCCAAGCATAATACTGAGCTATAAAAACTTAATAACAATTTTTGATATGTTATCATAATAAATTCTCATAACCTCCAAGTTACATGGAATAAAAAAATATCCTTCAAAATATAAAGATTTATCAGAAGACATTGAAATCATTCAGCAAGAGGATGAGGTACCTATTCTATTGTCCTGTCTGCTCCTGGAATTGACCCAATGATGCTTTCATTGAGCCTAAAGAGGATGATCTTACATTTTGATAATTTCATTCATCTACAGAAAAGCAATTACTTTATCCATTATTCAAAAATCCATGGAATAGTCTTTTTTTTCTGAAATAATAGCAGAATAGCAAAAGTCAAAAAAGAAAAAAGATATGAGCTCTCATTTATATAATGCTCTATAATTGACAAAATTTTTTTTCAAACAATCTCTGAGATTATATTACAAGTATCATAATTTCCATTTCACAGATTGTAAAATCATTAATTTAGAGTTATAAAGCCCATCAAACCCAACCCCCACATTTTACAGTTGGGAAAAGTAGGGTACAGAGAAGTAACTGACTTGCCCAAGGATATACAACTAGAGGGAATTTCAATTAGTCTTCTTGATTTTCAATATGATACCTTTCAGAAAAGGAAGCAAAAGAGCAGAGGGATCAAATGATTTACCTAGAATTACACAGCCTAGCAAGCAGTAAAGCCAACACCAAAAGTCAGTGGTCTTTCTATTAAAACAATGTTGTTGCTTCATGGCTTATGCTATGGACCTGTGTATTGACAATATTAATTCTTCCACATTACATTCAACTAAATTATAATCTCTTTCGGTGTCTTTTCTATTTTTGTATTCTCTCCACCACTCACAACCCTCCAAAATTACAGTTCTGGACTCAATAAATCTTTGTTGAGTAAAGAAATGAATAAGTTAAGGAAAGAAGGAAAAAAGGAAGAGAGAGAGGGAGGGAAAAAGGAAGGCAGGAAAGAAGTCAGGAAGGTAGGAAAGCAGGAAGGAAGGAAGGAAGGAAGGAAGGAAGAAGGAAGGAAGGAAAGAAGGAAGGAAGGAAGGAAGGAAGGAAGGAAGGAAGGAAGGAAGGAAGGAAGGAAGGAAGGAAGGAAGGAAGGAAGGAAGGAAAGAGAAAGGGAGGGAGGGAAAGAGGAAGGAAGGAAGGAAGATCACAAACTGATGTTCAATGAAACAAGCAGAAGCAGGAATATATTGTACACAGTAACAGCAAGAATGTGCAATGATCAACTATGAAAAGATTTGGTTCAATGATCCAAGACAATCCCAATAAACTTTGGATAGAAAATGCCATCTACATCCAGAAAGAGAACTATGGAGATTGAATGTAAATCAGCACATGCTATGTTCACTTTCTTTCTGTTTTTCGTTTTGTTTTGTTTTGCTGAGGTAATTGGGGTTAAGTGACTTGCCCAGAATCACACAGCTAGGAAGTGTTAAGTGTTTGAGGTCACACTTGAACTCAGATCCTCCTGACTTCAGGGCTGATGCTCTATCCACTATGCCACTTAGCTGCCCCTGTTTTTTTTTTTTCTCTTGTGGTTTCTCCCTTTTGTTCTAATTTTTCTCTTTCAACATGATTCATAAAGAAATGTATATTTAAAAAGTTAATATACATGTATAACAAGAAAAAAGAAAACAATAAAAGTTTTATTTTTTAAAAAAGGAATCAAATAGTTCAACATATCCTTTTTCCATATGATGAAAACGGACAGACAGAAAGATGGAGTGATTATTTGAAGGTTATATAGATCTCACAGGATAATGGAATTTTAACACTGGAAGGAATCTTCAGAGAACCATCCCCAAGTATGCTGCCTCAACAACACACCTAAGGGGTCATACATTCTTTGCTTGAAAATCAACAGTGAGAGGTAACCCATCACCCTCACTAGTTGCATTGGCTAAGAAGTCTTGCTTTAGAGCTAGCCCAAATCTACCATTTGTATTTTCCAGCCATTGATTCCAGTTCTTTCTAGTTGCTGCTTACAGAAACTGTTGCGATTCTTTTGACTTAAAGCAAGAGAAAATAGACTCTGGTTGATTGCTTTCAAAGCAAATCAAAGTATCTTCCTTTTATCTTGAGTTTGAAGATATGTTGTATCTGGTATTAAATATAACATAATACATGTTTATTTAAACTATGGAGCCTCCAATCAAGGACTAGCTAAACCTTTAAAGATAGACCCATTTATGTTTACTACAATCTCATGTTATCTAACCAAATGGTGCCCTTACCGCTACACAGAGATCGTTCAGTTTATCCCCACTCTGACTATTGCACTTTCTATAGCACTTACTCAAAACCTCCTCAAGCTCCCAACTCCCTCTCTCTTTCCCTCCCTCCCTCTCTCCCCCGCTTCTGCTTCTTCTTCTTCTTCTTCTTCTTCTTCTTCTTCTTCTTCTTCTTCTTCTTCTTCTTCATCATCTTCTTCTCTCTCTCTCTTCTTCCTTCCTTTCCTCTTTCTCCCCCTCTCCCTCCTTCTCTCCCTTCTTTTTCCCTCTCTCTCTGCTCTGATTTGCCCATCTATCCTGAGTAACATCATCTCCCATCCTCCACAATTTAAAATCTCTCTGAATCTTCATCTCTCCTTGATTCTTTCTCTCGGGTCTTAGTAATCCTCCTCTTTGAAGGAAGCACATAATGCTTCTAATTTTGCCTTGATCCCCTATCTCCTCCCAGAATCATTCCCTTTGTTTTCCCACTTTTTATCTCTCCTTCTTTGCTGCCTCTTACAACCAACAAATAAGCTCAGGTCTCTCTTATTTTTAAGATGCAACAAATAAACCCAACCTCTCTTTGCTTTGACCCTGTTACATCCTCAGACAATCATTCTAGCTCTCTCCTCCCCCTCACTGCTTTAACTTCTAACAAGAATAATATATACCAACTGCCTCTGCTTCCTCATCAAGCACTCATTTTGCATCCCTTTGATTCTTGCTCTTACTTGACTATTCTTCTAAAACTGTGGTAATAGGATTAATATCTACTAGCAATTTCCCCAAATATAGACCAGACCAACCCCTCCTCCTTCCCTTCTGATTCAAGGATGGGTTTTCCCTAAAAGAAGACGGGTAGAGGGCACAGTGAATAGAGTATCCAGCCTGGAATTAGGAAGAATCATCTTCCTGAGTTCAAATCTGGCTTCAAATAATTTACTAGCTATGTGACCCTGAACAAATCACAACCCAGTTCACCTCAGTTTTCTTATCTGTAAAATGAACTGGAAAAGGAAATGACAAACCATTTCAGTATCTTTGCCAAGAAATCCCCAAATAGAATCACAAAGAGTCAGACATGACTAAAAAAATGAGTGAATGATAGAACAAGAAGGAAGAGAGAGAAGGACAGGGAGAACGGAGAACAGAGGAGGAGGAGGAGGAAGAGAAAGAGGAAGAAGAAAAGAAGAAGATGATGATGGTGATAATGGTGATGATGATGGTGGTGATGATGATTATGGCAATGGCAAAAGAGTTAGAGGAAGGAAAAACCTGATTAGCCCCTTTCTCCAACACAGATTCTTTCTTCCCACCCTCCAATATGGGGTGAGTCCTGACTTCTTCCTTTCTGTGACAGGATCTTATTTTCACTGAAAGGAGACAAACCTATCTTCCTAGACCAAACAAATCAACTTCCTGGTCACCCAGGAATACAAAGGCCAAGTAGGCCCCTGTTATTTAATAGATTTCTGAAGACAATGCAAATCATCATGTCCATCATTTCCTGGTCTACTGACCAGAGGAGTCCTTCCTCCAGCTCCTTTCCCTCCCCAAATCCCACATTGAGAAGACACTTGCAAGTTATTTAACAGTTTATAAATGGAGGTTTAATTGGCCCTAACAGAGAAAGAATGCATAACAGGGATACAACAGTGAAATGTGCCTTCCAATTCTCCATGATTTTTCAACTATCTCATTTATCAATTCTTTCAAGACCCTAGGATGTAATTCTTCTGATGGGTGAAGAATTTATCAGGGACTCCTTTATTATCTGCTTACTTATTATCTACTTAATCTAAGTCATTATATTATATTATCTCCTCCCATACAAAATAAACTCCTGAGAGCAGGAGCTGCCAAATTTTTGTTTTTGTTTCTGTCCCCAACACCTAGCACAATATCTAACACACAGGAGACATTTAAATGACTGGTAGATTCATTACTAATTTGATTTTCAACTCCCGTCAGCCATCTTTGTCCTTTCTATCTTTTCCAGGGGAATTGTTACATAGTGGTTTGGAAGTCAGGGGAACTGGATTCAATTCCTATCAATTCATATGTGTGTGTGTGTATATATATATATATATATGTGTGTGTGTGTGTGTGTGTGTATACATGCACACACACATACATATGCATATATACATATATATATGTGTGTGTGTGTGTATATATATATATATATATATTTGCTATGTGACCCTAGGCAAGTCACCTAGCTTTTTTCTGTTCCAGGTAACTCTCCAAGATTGTAAGTTGAAGAGAAAGTACAATCCTGCATTATGAAAAGGAGTTCCTCCATGGGAGTTCCCTAGACTGATGAAATTATAGATCCATACCTCATCCCTTTCTGAGCCAAAAATTATTTTCCTTGGGAGAGAGGAGAAATGTAAGTAAAGTGTTCCTTCTTTCATTTCTTAGCATTGTCTAGAACAGAGGCTCTTGGCCTTTTTTGAGATGTGTCATGGAACCCTTTATAAAGTCTACGAATCCTTTCTCAAAATAATATTGTAAATGCATAAAATAAAATTCATAGGATTGCAAAGGAAGTCAGTTATTTTGAAATACAATGGTCAAAGGTTTTTTTGTTTGTTTTTTAAAACCAAGTTCCAGCATACTAAGTTAAGAAGCCCTGACTTTATTAGCACTTATCTAATATTCTAACTTGCAAAATACATAATGCATATGTGCTTATAAATGCTTTAGCCTTTAATTAGATAGTAAAGTCTTCAGGAGCAAAGACTGTTTTTTTATTTTTTTTTAAATTTTCTTTTCTTTTCAATTTATGGAATAAAACAATTTTCTCCATAACATAGTATAAGAAAAAAATGATCACACATGAAAGTGCAAATCTATTTTGTACAACTTGCTATTCCTTTTAAATATATAAAAGTTACCAGATAAACTTTTTTTCTTTTTTTCCTCCTTCCATTCGTACTCTGCACTAGAGATGGCTAACATTAGATACAAATAAATATATGTGTGTGTATGTGTGCATATGCTATATATACTATGCTATGTATACACATGCATAGACACACATATAAACAAACGTGAATACTTATATATGTATATGTATACACATATGCATAATGAAATTATTCTCTATATACTTCTATTTATTAGTTCTTTCTTGCACACGAGTATTTAATAAAATTTTATTGATTTTAATTGAAATTTAATATTAAAACTAGTTGGAACTTTTGAGGACACTGATGCATTTCGCACATTTTACAAATATGGAAACTGAGGTCCAGAAAGAGTAAGAGAGTGCTTTTGGAAACCAGAAATGTCTTCATTTTCTTTTCTTTTCTTTTTTTTTCTCTTGACATTTTTTTTTTATTAAAGCTTTTTATTTGTATAACATATGTATGAGTAGTTCCTCGGTATTGATCTTTACAAAGCTTTTCGTTACAGATTTTACCCCCAGTCCCCTCCCCTCCCCTAGATGACAGGAAGTCCACTACATGTTAATAAAGATAAGATACTTGAATGTCTTCATTTTCAAAGGTTCTTGGAGGTCCTGATCCAGTGTTTCAATTATTCAAAGCTCTTTATGAAGGCTATAGTCTTTTTGGCAATATTTCCACTAGTGGCCTCTCAGTGCCCCCTTTTGGCCAATGTTTTATTCTCTTTTTCTTTAGTACAAAGCTGATCCTCTAACCATACCTCTTATTCAATATAAAAAGAAATAAATTTTAGTATTTACCATGCATAAGTGCATAAAAAAGATTCATTTATTTAAAAAAAATACACAGCAAAGTATACCAAAGGCATTCTCTCTTCAATCAGCAAGTATTTATTAAACACTTGGCACATGCCAGACACTGTGCTAAGTACTAGAGATGCAAAGAAAGATAAAAAAATGGTCCCTTTCTTCAGACACTCACAGTCTAATAAGAGAGACAACATGCAAATAAATGCAATTATCCCTTCCACAATGCAACTTTCTCCATCGTGGTTTTGAGACAGCTTAGGTTGACATAAGAAATTAAATGGGAATTTTTTTGGGGGGAGGGGATTTTGTGGAAGCCACAAATGACACAAAAGAGTCAGTAGATGGCATAGACAAAGTTTAGAAACTCAGAAAGACATAAAAGTATGTGTTTTATAATATAAATATATGTTATTTTTAACACCATAGTAATTCTGACTTCTCTGGTACAAAGGGAGGGCCAAAAAATTTTACAGATCTAAGGGGCACTGTGCCACTAGCCCCCCATGATGTGGAAGAGATAACTGTATGTAGAGATCTCCAATCCATACATCTTTTTTCATTAGCTCTGCTACTTTCAGAATATTTCAACAGAATAGCAAAAATCTTATAACAAATATCCCCATATAAATACTAACTATTCGGCAAAAACTGCTGGGAAAATTGGAAACTAGTATGGAAGAAATTAGGGCTTGACCCATACCTAACACCACATACCAAGATAAGATCTAAATGGGTTCATGATCTAGATATAAAGAGGGACTTTGTAAGCAAGTTAGAGGAACGTAACATAGTTTATCTCTCAGACCTGTGGAGATGGAATAAATTTATGTCCAAAGAAGATCTAGAACTCTTAACTGAACACCAGATGGATAATTTTGATTATATTAAGTTAAAAAGTTTCTGTACAAATAAAACAAATGCAGACAAGATTAGGAGGGAAGCATCAAATTGGGAAATCATCTTTACATTTAATGGTTCTGATAAAGGCCTCATTTCTAAAATATATAGAGAATTGTCTCATATATATAAGAATTCAAGCCACTCTTCAATAGATACGTGGTCAAGGGATATGAATAGACAATTTTCAGATGATGAAATTAAAACCATCTCTAGTCATATGAAAAGTTGCTCCAAATCACTATTGATCAGAGAAATGCAAATTAAAACAACTCTGAGGTACCACTACACAGATTGGCTAAAATGACAGGAAAAGATAACAATGAATGTTGGAGGGGATGTGGGAAAACTGGGACACTAATACATTGTTGGTGGAACTGTGAATGGATCCAACCATTCTGGAGAGCAATTTGGAGCTATGCTCAAAAAGTTGTCAAACCCTTTGACCCAGCAGTGTTTCTATTGGGCCTATATCCCAAAGAGATCTTAGAGGAGGGAAAGGGCCCCACATGTGCAAGAATGTTTGTGGCAGCCCTTTTTGTAGTGGCTAGAAACTGGAAACTGAAGGTATGCCTATCAATTGGAGAGTGGCTGAATAAATTATGGTATATGAATGTTATGGAATATTATTGCTCTGTAAGAAACGACCAGCAGGACGATTTCAGAGAGGCCTGGAGGGACTTGCATGAACTGATGCTGAGTGAAACGGGCAGAACCAAGAGATCATCATACACAGCAACAACAGTATTACATGATGATCAATTCTGATGGACATGGCTCTCTGCAACAAAGAATTGTCTCAAACCAGTTCCAATTGTTCACTGAAGAAAACCATATACACCCAGAGAGAGGGATATGAAATATGGACCACAACGTAACATTTTCATGATCTCTATTGATATTTGCTTGCATTGTGTTGCCTTTCTCTGATTTTCTTTTTTTCTTGTAGATAGGATTTTTCTTGCATAACTTGTCAAGTATTTCAACATTATTAACATGTAGTGGACTTCCTGCCATCTAGGGAAGGGGAGGGGACTGGGGGTAAAATTTGTAATGGAAAGCTTTGTAAAGATCAATGCTGGGGAACTACCCATACATATGTTATACAAATAAAAAGTTTTAATAAAAAAATAAATAAATAAACAAATATCCCCAAGCTCTACTAAACTTATCTCCCTGGGGATATATACTCCAGGTTGGGAAACTTCGTTTTATAAGAACACAGAACTATTGGATTTAAGCTAAGACACAAACTATACTAAAAGACAACCAGACCCAGATTTTACTGAGTTAAGCTGCTCAGGAGTGCCAGGGGAGGCAGAGGCTTTCACTTACTCGGCTTAGGAAACAAATTACAGAAATAGCCTCCTCAGTTGTCCCTTTACCTTGATAGTGACTCATTTTTTCCCCAACCAACCAACTCATCCTGAAAATCATTATTATAAATCTTCCAAAACCAGTCTTTATGCTACTTACTTGCTCAATATGACTCTTTATTGTGTTGAACCCAAAAACTCTTCTGTCAAGTTTTTCAGGTACCTCACTTTGCCCATCCAACCTAATATTCTACTACTTCCTGAAATTACGCTAAAATTTATTCTAGTCATCCCCCATATATGTTATTGTTTATTCCTATTTCCATACCCTCTTCCCTTAGATACTCTTTCCCCTGTTCTACTTATCCAAATCTTTTTTGTTTAATCATGCTAACATTTCATAACCCTGTTTGAGTTTTTCCTGATAGAGTGGTTTGCCATTTTCTTCTCCAGCTTTTTTTTTTTTTACAGATGAGGAAATTGAAGCAAATATGGCAAATGACTTGGGCAGGGTTATACAACTAGTGTGGGATTTGAATTCATGAGGATGTCTTTCTGACTCTAAGCCTAGTCCATCATCTACCTGTTAATCCAGTTCTCACCTTATAATACTCTGCTCATCTTAATTCCTTCAGTACGCCTCCAGTTTACACTGATTACTCTCTTTTCTGAATTCCTGTTGTCTCATGTAACTATACTCTTCACTACATAGCATTTTGCATTATTCTCCAATTGTTTCATATGCATTAATCTCATCTCACCACCTAGATTAGAAGCTCCTTGAAAACCATTTGGACAAGGCATCATGCTATGGAAACACAAGTTACAACCCCTTTCCTAAAGCAGTTTGCTTATAAAATCTCCAGCCCATCAATAATCATATGTGAGTGTGAGCTTAAGCAAATTATTTAACATCTCCAAGTCTCTTTTTCCTCATCTATAAAATGAGTGATTTGGACTTAAATGGCCCCTGATGTCCCTAGCTCATCTCAAATTCAATGATTCTGTATTATTTCATATTCCTCACAGTGCCCAGCACCATGTCAGATACAGGCACTCAATAAATAACTTGCTGCTTTTTTAATTTATTTATCTGTCTGCCTTAGATTATCACTGGGCTTACCGCCTATCCAGCAACAAACTAAAATTGGAATGGTGGTTAGAAAAAAAAAAAAAAAAGGCTGGCCAGCTGCCTTCCTGATGGCAGTCTAAGGGCATGAAATGTATTCACTTGTTGAGTAGATTGTGAACAAGTTTATATTGCCTATAATCCTGGGGCAGGGTGGGCATGGGATGGAGAAGGCTGCCTGTTGAATGGATGCAAGACTGCTGCCAGCTGGGCCTCAGTCAGCTTCTGACACTTTACTTTGCTCTAGAACCCTCAAGTGCTATCCCCCCCCCAAGCCTGTTGCCAGAACTGAGTGGAAAAAGTTGGCAAGGTTCTGTGTTCACTGAACTTTCTATGGCCACCAACATTGAGGGCTTGAGTCCCAGCTGTCTGATTAAAAACCAGGACTCTCAAAATGAGCATCATCTTCCAGCCACCAGTGTGGCCCTCATCTAAACAGGTACATTTACCATATTTGTGTAAGTGAGGATCAGTCTCCAGATGTCTTTACAGGAAAGAGCCAAATTCTACCCACTTTGTAAAAGCAAAGTCAGATGTTCCTGCCTCACTCCAGTTGTTCTACCAGTCAAACAGCCTTTGTCCAGCTCCTGTCCAGAACTTTTTGCAGGAAAGTTTTGGAAAAGCAGGGCTTATAGCCCAAAGTCAGAGCAAGAAGCTAGGGTTACAAAGATAAAAGGAAGATGGAAGCTATTACAGGATTTTTCTTAAGTACCAGAGATATGGGACTGGGAGGGAGGGAGGGAGGCAGATAAGGAGAGGAAAAAGGAAGGAAGGAAGGAAGAAGGAAGGAAGGAAGGAAGGAAGGAAGGAAGGAAGGAAGGAAGGAA
>JAJPUD010003185.1:28280-53537 GCA_023553655.1 Myrmecobius fasciatus | reverse complement strand
GAAGGAAGGAAGGAAGGAAGGAAGGAAGGAAGGAAGGAAGGAAGGAAAGAAAAGATTATAGCTGAATTAGATAGAAGTGAAGTGATTGTAGTTGTTTGTTTTCTAAAATCAACTTTGGCAACACTCCTAATTCCTCCTTCTTTACCCTCTACTATGGTTCTCCTATGAGGAGTCAATTCTGTCCTCATTTCTCTAAGAGCATCCTCACTTTCTGTGCTTGTTGTGTTTTCTTTGTTGTTGTTGTTGTTTTTGCTGAGGCATTTGAGATTAAGTGAACTGTGGAGGGTCACACAGCTAGGAAGTGTTAAGTGTCTGAGTTTAGATTTGAACTCAGGTCCTCCTGACTTCAGGGCTGATGTTCTATCCACTGCACCACCTAGCTGCCCCAACTTGTGTTTTCAAAAGCAACCAGTTTCTCTAAAATATTTGGGGGAGAGAGGGTAATGTATCTGTGTCTATATCTGTGTGTATCTCTGGGAGGGACTAATACTAAAAGGAAGACTATAAAACTATAATTATCCGGAAGAAAAAAGTAAATTGTCTCATCTCTGAAAATACTGGTTCGACATTCCCAATAAGATCAGGGGTGAAACAAGGTTGCCCACTATCACCATTACTGTTCAATATTTTATTAGAAATGCTAGCCTTGACAATAAGACAAGAAAAAGAGATTAAAGGAATTAGAGTAGGTCATGAGGAAACCAAATTATCACTCTTTGCAGATATGATGGTCTACTTAGAGAACCCTAGAGAATCAACTAAAAAACTATTAGAATTAATCCACAACTTTAGCAAAGTTGCAGGATACAAAATAAATCCACATAAATCATCAGCATTTTTATACATCACCAACAAAATGCAACAGCAAGAGATACAAAGAGACATTCCATTCAAAATAACTATCGATAGTATAAAATATTTGGGAATATATCTGCCAAGGGAAAGTCAGGATCTATATGAGCAAAACTACAAAACACTCTCCACACAAATAAAGTCAGATCTAAACAATTGGAAAAACATCAAGTGCTCTTGGATAGGTCGAGTGAATATAATAAAGATGGCAATACTACCTAAACTAATCTATCTATTTAGTGCTATACCAATCAAACTCCCAAGAGATTATTTAACTGAACTAGAAAAAATAACAACAAAATTCATCTGGAAAAACAAAAGGTCAAGAATTTCAAGGGAATTAATGAAAAAAATGCAAATGAGGGTGGCCTAGCTGCACCAGATCTAAAACTATATTATAAAGCAGTGGTCACTAAAACCATTTGGTACTGGATAAGAAATAGAGTAGTGGATCAGTGGAATAGGTTAGGTTCACAGAACAAAATACTCAATGACAATTGTAATCTAGTGTTTGATAAACCCAAAGACCCCAGTTTTGGGGATAAAAACTCACTATTTGACAAAAACTGCTGGGATAATTGGAAACTAGTCTGGAAGAAATTAGGCATTGACCCACACCTAACACCATATACCAAGATAAGGTCAAAATGGATTCATGATCTAGGCATAAAGAATGATATTATAAACAAATTAGAACAATGTAGAATGGTTTACCTCTCAGACCTGTGGAGGGGGAAGGAATTTGTGACCAAAGAAGAACTAGAGGTCATTATTAATCACAAAATAGATAAGTTTGACTATATCAAGTTAAAAAGTTTTTGTACAAACAAAATGAATGCAGACAAGATTAGAAGGGTAGCAGTAAACTGGGAAAATATTTTTACATCCAAAGGTTCTGATAGAGGCCTCATTTCTAAAATATATAGAGAATTGACTCAAATATATAAGAATTCAAGCCATTCTCCAGTTGACAAATGGTCAAAAGATATGAACAGACAATTTTCAGACGAAGAAATTGAAACTATTTCCGGTCACATGAAAAGGTGCTCCAAGTCACTATTGATCAGAGAAATGCAAATTAAGACAACTCTGAGATACCACTACACACCTGTAAGATTGGCTAAAATGACAGGAAATGATAATGATAACTGTTGGAGGGGATGTGGGAAAACTGGGACACTGATACATTGTTGGTGGAGCTGTGAACGAATCCAACCATTCTGGAGAGCAATTTGGAGCTATGCTCAAAAAGTTGTCAAACTGTGCATACCCTTTGACCCAGCAGTGTTTCTATTGGGCCTATATCCCAAAGAGATCTTAGAGGAGGGAAAGGGACCCACATGTGCAAGAATGTTTGTGGCAGCCCTTTTTGTAGTGGCTAGAAACTGGAAACTGAAGGTATGCCCATCAATTGGAGAGTGGCTGAATAAATTATGGTATATGAATGTTGTGGAATATTATTGTTCTGTAAGAAATGACCAACAGGAAGATTTCAGAGAGGATTGGAGAGACTTGCATGAACTGATGCTGAGTGAAATCAGCAGAACCAGGAGAACATTATACACAGCAACAAGACTATACGATGATCAATTTTGATGGACATGGTTCTCTTCAACAATGATGTGATTCAAACCAGTTGTGCTGCGATGAAGATAGTCATATACATCCAGAGAGAGGCCTGTGGGACCTGAGAGTGAACCACAACACAGCATTTTAAAACTTTCTGTGAATATTTCCATGCATTTTGTTTTCCTTCTTGGGTTGTTTTTTTCTTCTTCTCTTTCTAGATCTGATGTTTCTTGTGCAGTAAGATAACTGTATAGATATGTATACATGTATTGTATTTGTCATATAATTTATCCTATCTAGCATGTATTAGATTACCTGTCATCTAGGGGTGGGGGGTGGGGGAAGGAAAGGAAAAGCTTGGGAAAAAAAAAAGTTTTTTTGCAAAGGTCAATGTTGAAAGGTCACTCATATGTTTTGTAAATAAAAAGCTTTATAAAAAAAAAAAATACTGGTTCAAGGTTCAGAAAAGAAATTTCGCTGATACATATTTTTATAGCTACCCAAAGATGGAAAGAAAAAAATCTCAATATCAATAAAATAACAAAAACTTTAAAAGAAACAAATCCCAACTGCCTTGGACTTAGGCTGAACCAGTAGTTTTCTGGTAGAAGGAGGGTTGGTGAGATTCAATCTTATCTGAAGCAGTGACCATAGGCAACTTTCCTTTCTATTTTCTTCTCCAGGGAATGTTTAAGAGAACCCCATCCGGGGGGCGGAGCCAAGATGGCGAACTGCTGACAGCATTCTCTGTAAGCTCCTGAGACCTTCCCTCAGACACAGACAAACTGAGCCTCTGAACTGGTTCTGGAGTGAGGGCTTCACCAAACACTTGGACTACAATGCACTTCTATCAAATATCTACTTTGAAAGAACTTCTGAGGTCAGTTTTAGATGGGCAGGGGATCGAGCAGCTCCCAGCGCTCAGACGCCAGTGCGCAGCCGGGGTGCAAGTCCCGGGCTGGGACGGACCAGAAGATTTTATGCTGCCAGGAACTCCCTGGGAGACCCTTGGCCCACTTTGCTCTGCTTGCAGGCAGGTGCTTTGGCAGGTCTACCTTTGGTAAAGGGTGGATTGAGAGCAGCTGAAAGTGTGGTCCTAGTGCAGATCTAGCCAGATCAGCCCCAGACCGGAAGTCAACTCAGCAAACTGCCCCAGGGCAAATTGAAATCCCGTCTGCTGCTGCTGCCACTGCTGCCACTGCTGCCGCTGCTGCTGCTGCAGAATTCTCTGCTGGTGACTGATACCTCAGCTAAACATCATGAGCAAGAAGAAGAGAGCTCTCACCATAGACAGCTTTTACAGAGAGAAACTAGAGCAGTCCCCAGATCCTGAGATTCTGAAAACAATCCCAGATAAAGCCACAAAGGTGGACTTAAGCTGGCCTCCCTTTCAGAAGGTTTTCCTGGAAGATTGCATAAAGAATCTCAAAAGAGAGCTAGAAGAAGATTGGGGAAATAAACCAAGAGCAGTGCAAGAAACATCACCCTGCAACAGAAATGTGAAAAACTGGAAAATAAGTCTGGTGTATTGGAAAAAGTCGCCATCTCACTGGAAAATAAAAATAGTGAATTGGTAAAAGACAACAATTCACTGAAAAACAAAATTGGTGAATTGGAAAAAGTCACCAACTCACTAGAAAATAAAAATAGTGAATTGGAAAAAGATAACAATTCACTGAAAAATAAAATTAGTGAATTGGAAAAAGACAACAATTCACTGAAAAATAAAATTGGCAAAATGGAAAAAGAATGCAATGAACCAAAAAATTCAATTGGCCAGTTACAAAAGGAGCTAAAAAAGATAACTGAAGGAAATAATACCTTAAAAATTAAAATTGAACAAATTGAAATGAATGACTCAATAAGACTTCAAGAATCAGTCAAACAAAAACAAAAAAATGAAAAAATAGAAGAAAATATGAAATATCTCCTAGGAAAAACAAATGACTTGGAAAACAGATCCAGGAGAGACAATCTAAGAATTATTGGACTCCCTGAAAGTCACGATGAAAAAAAGAACCTTGATGCTATCTTCCAGGAAATCATGAAAGAGAATTGCCCTGATGTTTTAGAATCAGAAGGCAAAGTTGGTATTGAAAGAATCCACCAATCACCTCCTGAAAGAGACCCCAAAATTAAAACCCCAAGGAATATCGTGGCCAAATTTCAGGACTATCGCACCAAGGAAAAGATATTACAAGCTGCTAGAAAAAAACAGTTCAAATACCAAGGAACTGTCATTAGAATTACACAGGATCTGTCAGCTTCCACATTGAAGGATAGAAGGGCCTGGAATCAGATATTCCGAAAGGCAAAAGAACTTGGATTACACCCAAGAATAAGTAATCCAGCTAGAATGAGCATCATCTTCCAGGGAAGAAGATGGTCATTCAATGATACAGGAGAATTTCACCTATTTCTAATGAAAAGACCAGATCTGAGCAAAAAATTTGACCTCCAAACACAGAACTCTAGAGAAGCGTAAAAAGGAAAGAACTCTCAAGAACTATATCTCTACTAGGGGTATCCTTAAAGAATGGGGGTATAATTTGATTTTACTTTGATAATAATCGAAAAGAAATTAGAGGTGGAAGGTATATCATACTGTAAAAAAAAAGGGGGGGAGGGGAAAGGAAGTAAAATAAAGTAAAAAAAAAGGAGGTAAAATAAGGCAAAGTCTCATGAGGAGACATAGAAAATCTATTATAATTGAGGGAAAGAAGGGAGGGTGATGAGTATTGTGTAAATCTTACTCTCATTGGATTGGGCTCTAAAGGAGCATATCAGACACATTTGATTTCAGGGAAAAACTTGGCCCTCTGTATAGGAAAGTAGGAGGGAAAGGAGGAAAAGAAAGGGATAAATTAATAGAAGGATTAGGGGAAAGGTGTATAAAAGAGGGAAGGTTCTAAAGGGGGGAGGACTGTTAGAGGGAGGTGGTCATCAAAAATAAAATACTAGGGGGGAAGGGAGTAAGGGGAAAGGGAAGAGAAAAATATAACTTTGGGTAAATAAGATGGCAGGAAATATAGATATAGTCATTTTAACTGTGAATGTGAATGGGATGAACTCTCCCATAAAACGGAAACGGATAGAGGACTGGATTAAAAGCCAGAATCCTACAATATGTTGTTTACAAGAAATACATTTAAAACATAGAGATACATACAGAATGAAGGTAAAGGGCTGGAACAGAATCTTTTATGCTTCAAGTGAACAAAAAAAAGCAGGGGTAGCAATCCTTATCTCAGATCAAGTAAAAGCAAAAATAGATCTAATTAAAAGAGATAAGGAAGGAAACTATATTTTACTAAAGGGTACCATAGACAATGAAGTGGTATCAATACTAAACATATATGCACCAAGTGGTATAGCATCCAAATTCCTAGAGGAGAAACTAACAGAGATGCAAGGAGAAATAGAATACTATACTATACTACACTATAGTAATACTATACTAGTGGGAGATCTCAACCTTGCTCTCTCAGAATTAGATAAATCAAACCACAAAATCATTCCCAATAAGATCAGGAGTGAAACAAGGCTGTCCACTATCACCATTACTATTTAATATTGTATTAGAAATGTTAGCTTTGGCAATAAGAGAAGAAAAAGAGATAAAAGGAATTAGAGTAAGTAATGAAGAAACCAAATTATCACTCTTTGCAGATGACATGATGGTATACTTAGAGAACCCTAGAGACTCAACTAAAAAATTACTAGAAACAATTCACAACTTTAGTAAAGTTGCAGGATTCAAAATAAATCCACATAAATCATCAGCATTTTTATATATTACCAACAAAGTTCAGCAGCAAGAGATAGAAAAAGAAATTCCATTCAGAATAACGGGTGATAGCATAAAATATTTGGGAATCTATCTGCCAAGAAAATGTCAGAAACTATATGAACTAAACTACAAAACACTTTCCACACAAATAAAATCAGACCTAATCAATTGGAAAAACATTAAGTGCTCATGGGTAGGCCGAGCGAATATAATAAAAATGACAATACTACCCAAACTAATTTACTTATTTAGTGCCATACCAATCAAACTCCCAAGAAATTATTTTACAGATCTAGAAAAAATAGTAGCAAAGTTCATTTGGAAGAACAAACGGTCAAGGATTTCAAGGGAATTAATGAAAAAAAAGACAGATGAAGGTGGCCTTGCTGTACCAGATATAAAACTATATTATAAAGCAGCAGTCATCAAAACCATTTGGTACTGGCTAAGAAATAGAGCAGTCGATCAGTGGCATAGAATAGGATATCAGGACAAGCTAGGTAATAACGTTAGCAATTTAGTATTTGATAAACCCAAAGACCCCAGCTTTTGGGATAAGTACTCACTATTCAGCAAAAACTGCTGGGATAATTGGAAATTAGTGTGGAAGAAACTAAGGCTGGACCCATACCTAACACCGCACACCAAGATAAGATCTAAATGGGTTCATGATCTAGATATAAAGAGTGATGTTATAACCAAATTAGAGGAACATGGGATAGTTTACCTTTCAGACCTGTGGAGATGGAATAAATTTATGTCCAGGGAAGATCTGGAACTCTTAATTGAACACCAGATAGATAATCTTGATTATATTAAGTTAAAAAGTTTCTGTAATAACAAAACTAATGCAGACAAGATTAGGAGGGAAGCATCAAATTGGGAAATCATCTTTACATTTAAGGGTTCTGATAAAGGTCTCATCTCTAAGATATATAGAGAATTGTCTCACATTTATAAAAATTCAAGCCATTCTCCAATTGATAAATGGTCAAAGGATATGAACAGACAATTTTCAGATGATGAAATTAAAACTATTTATAATCATATGAAAAGGTGCTCCAAATCACTATTGATCAGAGAAATGCAAATTAAGACAACTCTGAGGTACCACTACACACCTGTCAGATTGGCTAAAATGACAGGAAAAGATAACAATGAATGTTGGAGGGGATGTGGGAAGACTGGGACACTGATGCATTGTTGGTGGAGCTGTGAACAGATCCAACCATTCTGGAGAGCAATTTGGAGCTATGCTCAAAAAGTTATCAAACTGTGCATACCCTTTGACCCAGCAGTGTTTCTATTGGGCTTATATCCCAAAGAAATCATAAAAGAAGGAAAGGGCCCCACATGTGCAAGAATGTTTGTGGCAGCTCTTTTTGTGGTGGCTAGAAACTGGAAACTGAGTAGATGCCCATCAATTGGAGAGTGGCTGAATAAATTATGGTATATGAATGTTATGGAATATTATTGCTCTGTAAGAAACGACCAACAGGACAATTTCAGAGAGGCCTGGAGAGACTTGCATGAACTGATGCTGAGTGAGATGAGCAGAATCAGGAGATCCTTGTACACGGCAACAACAGTACTAGATGAGGATCAGTTCTAATGGACATGACTCTCTTCAACAATGAAATGCTTCAAACCAATTACAATTGTGCAGTGAAGAAGGCCATATACACCCAGAGAGAGGGATGTGAAAGGTGGACCACAACATAACATTTTCATGTTCTCTATTGATGTTTGCTTGCATTGTATTTCTTTTATTGGATTATTCTCTCATAGATACGATTTCTCCTGAACAAAAAAATGATGTGTGGCAATAACTATACATATATTCGACTTAAGTATTCTAACATAATTATCATGTAGTGGATATCCTGCTATCTAGGGGAGGGGTGGGGAGTAGGGGGGAAAAATTTGTAACAGAAAGTTTTGTAAGGGTTAATGTTTAGTAATTACCCATACATATGTTTTGCAAATAAAAAGTATTAATAATAATTTTAAAAAATAAATAAAAAAATAAAAACATGGATGAATGAAAAAGTGAAGAAAAAAAAAAAAGAGAACCCTATCCTCTCAGGGATGGAGTGAGAATAATGACTAAGGGAAAGGCATGCCCATAGGAACTCATTTAGGGAGCAGCTCCAGGAGCACAGCGCTGCACACAGGGTGGTAAAGGGTTGAAAAATTAAGGAGTGAGTTCTCTTCAGCTAAACTCCTTTTACTCCCAAATCAATAATTGATAACAGCTAACATTTATATAGTCCTTGCCATGCATCAGGTACTGTACTAAGAGCTTCACAATTACATGTGAGTGTTGGACTAGATCCTTCATAAGATCTTCTAACTCTAATAGTTTACATCCTATGATACAGAAACCATAGGATGATTAATTTTTGGTCACAGAAACTTTAAAAGACTATCTAGTAAATCTTGGGCATCAGGAGAGGGAGTGCCCACCCTGATGAAATTACAAACCTTAAAACATTGAAGTAATAATTGACTGACTATATAGACATGTTTCTTCCCTAAAACATGAAAACTAGTATAATTGTTAATGTGTTGGGGAGGAGGGTCTGGGGGAAAAAAAGAATCTATTAACTGGTGAAGAATAACAAAAGCTGGCATTTGTTTTAAGGAAACAGTTGAAAGATTAGCTTTTCTTCTTCTTATATACTATATTTATGTATTATTAAATACTAATTATTCATGTAGCTCAAAAATAAAATTTGACAGTCCTATTTTATTTAAAAAGATACCCCTTCTCCCCTTCTTCCTCAAAAGGAATCTGTTCTGGTCCAAGGAAGTAATTGCAGCAGGCATTCCTATAGCTGCCTACCTACCCAGGAAAGAAGTACTTCTACACATTCTTAGGTTTGAGGATAATGCCATCAAAATACCATTGCTTAAACTTGGCAAACAGGTTTAGAAGAGAACTGTAGGATAATCCTAGGTCAGTCATTAGCCAGGGCAGCTGGGTGATAAAGTGGAAAGAATGCCAGGCCTGGAGTCAGGAAGACACATCTTCCTGAATTAAAATCTGGCCTCAGATATTTAATAGCTGAGTGATTCTGGACAAATCACTTAACCCTGTTTGCCTCAGTTTCCTCATCTATCAAATGAGGTGGAGAAAAAAATGTCAGATCACTTCAGTATCTTTGCCAAAAAAGCCTCGAATGGGATCATGAGAAGTTAGACACAATTAAAAACTGAAAACTGAACAGCAATAGTTACTGCTTGCTGTGTGAACCTTCCTCTCCTGAATATCAATTTCTTCATCCACAAAAATAGAAATGAGAAAATTACAGGGTAATTTTTTCATTTACAATCATAGAGCTGGAAAGGACCTTTGAGGTCAGCTAGTCCAACCTCTTCATTTTCCAAAGAAACTAAGACCAACATGGTCACACATATAGTAAATAGATAACCCAGTCAATTGCAGTTGCTTTGGGGGGGACAAATAATAATAACAATAGTTTATATTTTTATGCCATTTACTAGGTGCCAGGCACTATGCTTTACAATTATTATCTCATTTGACCCTCACAACTACTCTGGTAAAATAATATCTATTTTACAGATGAAAAACTGAATTAAACAAAGCCCAGGTTAGCATGGCTAGTAAGTAAGTGTGTGTCTGGATTTTTAGTCAGCTCTTCCTTAATCCAGGCCCAATGTTCTATTCACCTGCATCACTTAGCTGCCCTACTAAAAAGCATTTTCTTTTGCACATTTTAACTCATACAATAAAAATCTTGTGACCTAACTTGAGATACTTCCTTCCTCCTAAGGAACATGAGAAAAAGAATAAGGAGAAAGCTATATCAGTCACCAAAGAGACAAGGAATAGGATGCATCTTTGATTTAGTCCCTGGGGAGGAGTGTGGTCGTATGGTGAGAAAGGGATTGTTGCCTCAATGAAAGTCACTGGACCTTTGCACCCATGTGAGACATGCTCTAGTCATTCTTTACAGGAAATATGAGGGTATTCCCAAATAATATGGCTGCTCCACAGTTTGGATGAGGGCCAAGTGTTTGTTTTTTTGTTTGTTTGTTTGTTTTGTTTTGTTTTGTTTTTCAGAAAGTTGTAGGGTTTCTAACAGGAATGATTATAATTCCTTTCCCATCTCTGATGTCAGAGATAGGGGTCAATTCATGGCTCTCTTCAACAATGAGATGATTCAAACCAGTTCCAATTGGTCAGTGATGAAGAAAGCCATATACACCCAGGGAGAGGCCTGTGGGAACTGAGTGTGGACCACAACATAGCACTTTCATGCTTTCTGTTGATATTTGCTTGCATTTTGTTTTCCTTCTTTTCCTGTTTTTCCTTTTTGACCTAATTTTTCTTGTGCAGCAAGATAACTATAAATTTGTATACATATACTGGATTTATCATATATTTTAACATATTTAACATGCATTAGACTACCTGCCATCTAGGGGAGGGGGTGGAGGGAAGGAGGGAAAAATTTGGAACAGAAAGTTTTGCAAGGATCAGTGTTGAAAAACTACCCATGCATATGTATTGTAAATAAAAAGCTTTAATTAAAAAAAAAAAAGATAGGGGTTAATTATTGAAACTATCTAGGAAACTTCTAGTAAAGAATGTTCAAGGCATAAGAGATTACAGAAAAGGAGACAGAGAGAGGTGATGTATCTAGAGCAGAGACAGCCTGTCCCAAAAAAGAAGAAATCTTCACTTTCTTTCCCTACCCCCCTACCCCCAAAAAATCCAAAAATTTCTCAGGTCACCAGAATATTAATCAAGATTCGAATCTGGGTCCTCTGGCTTTGGATCTACTTTCAAACCTCTGATTTTATCAGTGTTGGAAATTCCCTCTTTCTTGTTGTTAACTTGTATTTGACTCTTTGTAACCCTACCTGGGGTTTTCTTGGTAGAAATACTAGAGTGGTTTGCCATTTTCTTCTCCAGTTCATTTTATAGATGAGGAACTGAGTCACACAGAATTAAGTTATTTGCCCATGGTTATATAATTAATGTCTAAAATGGGATGTGATATTTAGCATGTATTAGATTACCTGTCATCTAGGGGTGGGGGTGAGGGGAAGGAGGGGAAAAGCTTGGAATAAAAAAAAAAGTTTTGCAAAGGTCAGTGTAGAAAAATCACTCATATGTTCTGTAAATAAAAAGCTTTTAATTTAAAAAAAAAGCATTGCAATTAAAAAGAAAAAAAAAGAAAAAAAGAAAATGGGATGTGAACTCCAAAGCCCAGTGCTCTATCCATTGAACCACCTAACTTTGAGCTACCCAAACTTCTACTCAATTCATATAAGTAGTTGTTCTTTAATTCCTAATCTTAGAAAGTTGCTTCAGGCCCTAAGAGGTTTGCTAGGAGTCACATTAACAAGTCTGTGACAAAGAAAGAATTTTAATTTTTCTGAACTCCAAATCAGGCCTTCTATCTACTGAGTCTCCTTGGCTATTTTTAGCTAATATCTAAATCAGCCAACAAGATAAGAGGCCCCAAAGTGCCTTATTGTTGTTAAGTCATTTTTTAGCCCTGTCTGACTCTTTGTGAACCCATTAGAGAGTTTCCTGATGAAGGTACCAGAGTGGTTTGCCATTTCCATTCCCAGCATATTTTACAGATGAGGAAACTGAGGCAAACAGGATTAAGTGACTTGCTGAGGATCACACAGCCAGTATATCAAGTAGGATTTGAACTCAGGTCTTCTTGATTCCAGACCCAATGCTTTAACCACTAAGCCACTTACCTGTCCCCTAAAAAAGTCTAAAAGCTACCTAAGTCAACAAACATATGCTCTTTCCAGAAAGAGATATGGCAGGCCAGGGCAATACTTGAGCATAATATAAATTAATCTGGAAAATCTTATGAAGGATAATCTTATCAAAGATTATGTGTAATATAGTTTCATAAAAGGATAAGGCACAGAGGAGGGCAAAACAAACTATTAAAAAAAAGCTTGTCAAGAAACCAAATAAAGTCCAGAGTCATCCCAAAAGCATTTAATGATGAAACTGGAAGGAAGAGAACAAACAGATGAAAAATAGAAACCATCTATCAAGATTTCTACAACAGCCTTAGTCCATTATTGACAAGGGGCCGACCACATTTGGACTCCAACATCACAATCCCTACAGCCCAGGAAGTAGCCTAATCTAGCTCTCCACCCTAACCACCAGAACCTGGGTCTGACATAGATCTCTTACCATATGACCTCTGGGAATAATCAAATCAACTCTAGCCTAAAGTCTGGGCCCCATCATTGCTACTGGGATTCTTCTGATATATGCCTAGCAAACTCTCTCTTCCACTCAGAAATATTATTGAGTTATGATTTAATTAGGAAAAAAAACTCCTTTTCTCTGTTCCCCCATACCCATCCATGTCAGTCCTATTGCTCCTGCATAAAAATTCAGCTTTAAACTGAGTATTAACCTTGTATTCTTGTCACCATTCATCCCTTCCCAAACCCCAACTTTGAATTATTCCTAGCCTCCATCTCATGCTCTCCTACTCTCATGCCCCATTTGCTTTGCAGACCTTAAAGCTTTTATAAATCTTAACTACTATTAGTCCATTAGAATATAACCTCCTTGGCAAGAAAATGCTTTTGCAATGGAGGGGAGGAGGAAAAGGGGAGGGGGGAGTGAGTAAACCTTGCTCTCATCAGAATTCCTCAGAGTATGTAATATACCCACTCAACATGGGAATAGAAATCTATCTTACCCTGCAGGAAAATAGGAAGAGAAGGGGATATGAGAAGGGGGCAGAGTGATAAAAGGATGGGCATATTGAGGGAGGGGGTGGTCAGAAGCAAAACACTTGAGCAGGAACAGGGTGAAAAGGGAGAAAGAATAGAATAAATAGGGGAAAATGTTAGCAATAATAATTGTGAAAATAATTTTGAAGCAAATTTCTCTGATGAAGGCCTCATTTCTCAAACATAAAGAGAACTGAGTCAAATTTATTTAAAAAAAAAATAAGAGCCATTCCCCAGTTGATAAATAATCAAAAGCTATGAATTGTTTTCAAAGAAACTAATCAAACTATTTATACTTATGTAAAAATGCTCTCACTATTGACTGGAGAAGTGCAAATGTAAACAATTCTGAGGTACTACCTCATACCTATTAGATTGGCTAATGGGCCAGAGAGGTAAAATGACAAATGGTGGAAGGAATGTGGGAAAAATGAGGCATTAATGCATTGTTGGTGGAATTGTGAACTGATTCAGCCACTTTCTGCAGAACAGTTTGGAACTATGCCCAAAGGGCTATAAAATTATGCTTAACCTTTGAGTTAACAATGTCATTATTAGGCATATATCCCAAAAGAGATTTTAAAATTAAAAAGGAAAAGTATTTATATGTACAAAAATATTTATACAATTTTTTTCTCAGGGCAAAGAGTTAAAAATTGAAAGAATGCCTATAAATTGGGGAACGACTGGATAATGATGTGATTATGATGGAATGCTATTGTTCTATGGGAAATGAGTAGGATATTCTCAGAAAAACCTAGAAAGTCTTCCTTGAAGTTATGCAAAGTGAAATGTACTGTATGTAATATATATAGCAATAGCAAAGTTGTGGGATGATGAATGATTTTGCTATTCTCAACAATACAATAATCCAAGTCTACTTTAAAGGATGTATAAAAAATATTATCCATATTCAGAGAAACAACTGATTGTGTCTGAATGCAGACTAAAACATATTTTTTAAACTTATTCTTGAAGGTTTTTTTTTTGGGGGGAGGGTATTTTTTCTCTTTTGCAACATGACTTTCATGAGGGGAAATATATATATATATATATATTTCCCCTCATGAAAGTCATGTTGCAAAAACTTAACTTTTTTTCTTTTTTTTTTTTTTTTTCCTTTTTTCCCCCTATCCTCAATGAGCTGCTGGAGAAAGATACACATCTAGACTGACAGTATCCCCTACAATTCTATTATGTAATTTCATCTGGCCCTCACTGCTCCAGATCAGTCCTTTCACTTTTTAGTGAAGCTCAATTACACTCCACACAGCTATTCTAAGACTCTTCCCTTCCTACCTTTCCAGTCTTCTAATTCCCCTCTATGCACTCTTCAATCCAGTGTCATTGGCTTCCATGCTATTATTTGAACAAGACATTCCATCTTCCAACTCAGGGCAGTTTCCCTGGTCCTCTCCCCTGTGCCTGGAATGTTCTCCCTCCCCATCTCTGCCTCCTGGCTTCCTTCAAGTCCTACCTTCTGCAAGAAACCTTTCCCAATATTCCTTTATTTTAGGATCTTCCCTCTGAGTCTACCCCCAATTTATCTTTGTATATATCTTGTTTGTAACTAGCTAATTGCATGTTGTCTCCCTGATTTGTGGTGGCAAAGAATTGGAAAATGAGTAGATGTCCATCAATTGGGGAATGGCTGAATAAGTTATGGTATATGAAGTAATGGAATATTTTTTTGTTTTATAAGACATGATAGGGGCAGCTAGATGGCACAGTGGATAGAGCATCAGCCCTGAAGTCAGGAGGACCTGAGTTCAAATCTGGGCTCAGACACTTAACATTCCCTAGCTGTGTGACCCTGGGCAAGTCACTTAATCCCAATTGCCTCAGCAAAAAAAAAAAAAAAAAAAAGACATGATAAACTGACTGATTTCAGAAAAGCCCGGAGCTATATGAACTGATGCTGAGTGAAGTGAGCTTGTAAAAGCAAGATTATATGATGATCAACTATAATAGACTTAGCTCTTCTTAGCAATGCAGTGATCCAAGGCAATTCCAATAAACTATGAATGGAAAAATGCCATCCATAACTAGAGAGAGGACTATGAAGACTTAATGCAGATTGAAGCACACCATTTTTTTCCTTCTGTTTTTTTTTTCTTGTGGTTTTTCTCTTTTGTTCTTATTTTTCTCTCCCAATAACTCATATGAAATATGTAAAAAAATTAATATAAATATAATTTTATATATTTATAACAAATTACATAGATATAATTTTATAAAAAATAAAATTAATTAATAGACATGATGAAGAGAGTTATCTACATCCAGAGAGAGGACTATGGAGACTGAATGAAGATCACAACATAGTATTTTCATCTTTGTTGTTGCTATTTGCTGTTGTTTTTTTCTTATTCCTTTCCCTTTTGATCTGATCTTTCTTGTGTAATGTGATAAATGTGGAAATGTGATTACAAGAATTGCACATGTTTAACCTTTATTGAATTACTTGCTATCTAGGGGAAGAAAGAGGTAGGGAGAGAGGGAGAAAAATTTAGAACACAAGATTTTGCAAGGGTGAATGTTGAAAACTATCATTACATGTATTTTGAAAAATAAAAACTATTAGTATAAAATTAAAAAAAAAAAAAACTGAGGCTGGATTTGAATTTTGGAGACTCAATTTTGCTTTCCCTTACAGTCACAATGAACGTCATCCCTGACTCTTGTCCTCCCCTCTCCAGTCTCCAGGACTTGACTCCATTTTTCCCTCATGTTTGGAAAAGACTCATCTATCTCTAATTTTTTTTTTTTTTTTTTTTTTGCTGAGGCAATTGGGGTTAAGTGACTTGCCCAGGGTCACACAGCTAGGAAGTGTTAAGTGTCTGAGGCCAGATTTGAATTCAGATCCTCCCTGATTTCAAGGCTGGTGCTCTATCCAACTGCCACCTAGCTGCCCCTGTCTCTATTTCTTGAAGTCCTTCCCTTCATACAAGGTACAATTCAGGTACCAAATTCCCTATCACAAAGCCTTCCCTGACCTCCATCCTTCCTCCTACATACACATTCTTACAGATGAAAGTGTCCTTCCCTCAAATATCTCATAAAGCTTTTCCTAGACATTTCCTTTATAGTGCATTTATCTTTGCACATTTTCTTTCTCCCCATTATGTAGTAAGTTTCTCAAGAGGTGTGTCTGTATTATGAGAAGAAAGTAATAAAAGTCATAGAATCCCAAACAAAGGCCTTCAGTCCTAAGCAAGGGCCTTCAGATTCCAAACTATTTTATATGATAAGAAAACCGCAGCCCCTCCAAAAGTCTTCTGATATGCCTAAAGTCATACAAGTACTAAGCTCTGCTGTTCCAAATTCAGTTTTTTCCTTTTATTACTGAGTCAGGAAAAACTGAGCTCTGGTCCTAGCTCTAAGATTTATTAGCTATATGATCCTAGGAAAGACATGAAATATAGCAGAAAGTATGCTAGAGTTGGGATCAAAAGAGCAGGTTTGAATCTTATCTCTCCTGAGACTACTTCTGTGACCTTGAGCCTTGGTTTTTGCATGTAAGGAGATTGGACCCAATGATCTCCAAGGTTCTGATTAATTTTGCTTCTTGGATTTTTGTGAGGTTTAAAGATCTTACCTGTGAAATGGGAATAATAACAATTGTACTACTTTACTCACCCCACTGTTGTGAAGAAAATGTTTTATGAACCCCCATGCCTATAGAAATGTGAACAATTATTATGTTATCTCCACATGCCCTGGATTTGGCACAATCCCTTGCACATATTAGATGATTAATAAATTATTACTGCTGAATCAAAAGTAGTATTATGATGTTATTTAATTAAAACTAATGGATTTGTTTTCTCTTCTTAGTGCTTTCCAAAAGGACAAATGCCAGCCCATTTCTCTTTGGCTCCTTTCTAGACTCCCACACTGACATTCCAGGAGTGGGTGAAAGGTCTCAGGAGAATTAAGTTTCATTGATACAGCTTTAGGGGAAAATAATTTTACCTTCTTATTTATATGAAATTTTATACTTTCCAAAGTGTCTCCATGTGCTCCATTAGTCACATTAAATAGTCTCAAAAATTTCAAAGACTTAAGCCAATACTATGAAGTACACTATGGTCCTATCCTTAGGGGATGTTAGCAGAGTTGCAACTAGTGTGGGACAGCTAGGACTTTTTCCTCACATCACATCTACTCCCCTGATATTGGTCACATAGCCAAATGACCCCCTACCTATGTCCTTTATAGCCCCATCTCTGAATTGTTATGGTCTTGCTAAATTGGGGAGGAAATGAGACGCAAGGACTTAACCTCTTTTGCTGATGCTGACCTATCTGAATTGTCTTAAATTTATCTATAAAAGCTGGCCCTACCTTAAAGCCATTGCTGATCTGCAGTGATCAACCTTTCAACATGTTACTCTTGATGTACTTATAATAAAACTCCTTTCAATTCTCTTTGTCACAAATTTTACCTCATTAATCAGGATGTAAAGCCCATACAAAGATTTTTCCTTTCAACAGTGGAGAAGTTACATGTTTTCTCCTTAATATGGTCAGATCCCACAGGGGTTGAGAAAAGATGAGTCGTAGGAAAAGATGGAGAGTAGAGGGAAAGAAGGAGGAAGTGTTCATAAACCAGTAGTAGGGAGAAGAGGAAGAACAATCAAGTTGCCCTCTCTCCTAGGATACTATTCCCCACCTCTTACAACGAAGGGTAAGGGTTGAGAATGTAAGAAATCAGGATCAGAAAAGGAAGAAGGTGTGAGAGCCTGGTAGAAATGGGGAGGGAGGTGTGAATGAGGGATGGGGACTGAGCCACTTATTTTACTCAAGATCAAACTTTCCTCTCTGCTCCTGCCAACCTACTTCCCCCCCTACTCCCCAAATGGTTCACTAAATGCCCTCTTGACCAATTTAACTATTTTTGCCCTGAGTAAAAATATCCCTTTTATGCCTCTGTGTTTCAAATATTGAGTATCTTGAGGTCTAAGAGGGGTGGAGGGGGCCTTAAGACTAAAATGGAATTATATTCCTGGCACTCACAGAGGCTTCCAACTACCCTAAAGGTACAATACTAGTTTTTAAATAAAATTCAGAAGACCCTTAGGACTAGGAAAGTGAAGATATTAAATTAAGGGGCCTTCAATATATAGATTCTCTAAATCCAGGGCAAACTATCTCCTTCCAGAAACACAATTTAGTAGAAACTTTACCCTCCTAGAAAAGACTGACTTGTAGCATTGCTCCTCAGTTTAATCCCTCCCACCTCAGCATAGTTGATGTTTCATGGACCTAACCAACTCCCAGTGCTTTTACTTAGGTATTAGCTACGTGGCCTTAGGTAAATCAATTAATCTCTCTGGTATTCAGCTTTTCTCATCCATAAAATGAGGAAATTAGATAATCTCTAAAATATCTTTATCTGATAATTTTTCTAATCCCTATCCAGATCATGGACCACACCTCTGGCTGAGCCTCCCAGTCATCCAACTAGCTAGCTGGCTCAGTTTGTTAGCTATCATTTAGGTTTCTAAGATCAAAACCTTTCATCTCCTGCCTCAAGTCTCTTCCTACCTTAATCCATTTTTCATACAGCTGCCAAAGTGAATTTCCTAAGGCACAATCTGCAATCTTTCTCCTACACAATAAATGCCAATGGCTCCTTCTTACCCCTAGGATGAAATACGAACAGTTCAGCTTTTATAACTCTTCACAGCCTGGCTCCAAACTACTTTTCCATGCTTAGTGCCAAATTACCCTTCATGCATTCTTTGGTCCAGCCAAATCAGCCTCTTACACTTCCTCATGAGAAATGCTCCAACCACTAGTCCCTTTGCCTTTGTACTGATTGTCCTCCATGTCTGGAACACACTTCCTCCTGAATTCCACCTCTTAGAACCTCTGTTGTATAGTTGTCTCTTCATGACTGATATAGTTGGGATAGCAATATTGAGTTCAAAATAACCAAGTGACAAATTCACAATGGCCATTCTCTTTGACAAAAGGTAGGTTTATTTAAGGGAAGAGGTTACAAACAAAATGAAGGGATACAATAGACACCAGGAATGGTAAGTATGAAATAGAGTTGGAAAAAGACAAATTCCCCAGAGGAACTAACAATTAATCAGGAGAAAGGAAGTGGAGAAAGTCATTGTCTGACAGGTTAGACTGACCAATTAGCTAGATTAAAGAGAATGGTGTCATTAGAAGGAAGGCACTATAGGGGCAGCTAGGTGGCCCAGTGAATAGAGCACCAGCCCTGAAGTCAGGAGGACCCGAGTTCAAATTTGATCTCAGACACTTAACATTCCCTAGCTGTGTGACCCTGGGCAAGTCACTTAATCCCAATTACCTCAGCAAAAAGCAAAAAAAGAAAAAAAAAAAAAAAAGAAGAAGAAGGAAGGCACTATGAGAGAGTACCTCATAGTGAGCTTGGTCCTGAAGAGAATTTAGCAAATATTTTCATCATAAGCAGATTTTTTTTTGGGGGGGGGGAGTCTTTGGGGCTTCTTAGGGAGATCAGAGAAGTAAAGGTAGATACTCAGAGGAAGGGTCAGGAACTGAATGGAATGTACCTGGCTAGAAATATGCTTATCAATATCTCAAAAGGTTGTTTGAAGATATCCAGAGATTGGGTTATGAGCAACAGGGGTTGCTAAAGATAACCTTTCTAGATAGTCTGGGAATTATCTGATAGTAGCTTCTTACTTATAAGGGAAGAGAGTAAGTCACATCATTGACCCCATTTGTATTTTACCCTGAAGGTAATAAGGAGCCACTGGCATTTATTGCATAAGAGAAGGACATGGTCAGATTTGTTGGCAGATGAAACTAGAATAGTTTGCCATTTTCCTCTCCAAACTCTTTTACAGCTAAGGAACTGAAGCAAACAGAATTAAGTGACTTGCCCAGGGTCTCAAAGTTAGGGAGTATCTGAGCCTGGATTTGAACTCAGAAAGATGAGTCTTCCTGACTCCAGACCTTTGGGTGAGATCTGGGACTTTATTGTGCCTTGCTCCCAATGGAAGGATCCTTTAATCGGTATTGTCAAGTACATATATTTTCTCTGATTTCTTTTTTGCTATTGATTCACATACATGAGATTCTTTGCTATTCACCTGTTCATTATGGAACTAGTATTTGATGGGAAGATAGTTAAGCCTTAGATAAAAATTTGGGATACCTCTGTCCATACTAAGAAATCATGATCAGGAATTTAATTTGGACCTAAAAATTATATCTCCAGGTTAATAACATCTAAGGGAACAGACATAATTCTAGCCTGGTACCCTTTTTGAAGAGATCAGAGCAGCCACTGGCTCTAATCTCCTGCTTTCCCCCTTAGCAGAAATTAGTCTCTCTTGGAGAAGGATTGGGGAAGGAAACTTTAAGGATGTCTATTCTTGTCTCCCTTTGCAACAAACACATGATATTCCACATTACATAAAGAAAACTAAAAAGAATCAAAACTTTCAGGTTATATGACCAAGAAGGAACTTTTCTCTGATCTTCTTAAACCTCTCTAAAATAGGAATTATACACGAGATAAAGCAATTTCAGCTGTTTCCCTGATCTAAAACACCAAGAACCCTAATTTGGTTAAAAAAAAAAAAAGAACTAAAAGCAGAGAAGAATAATCCCTAACCCTTAGTGCATTCACTCAGCACCCTTTCCGCCACCATCTACCATGCTCTGGCAAGGCCTGACCAAAGTTTTGCAAAGGAACTGGAGTGTGCTCCTCCTTCTCCCTGTACTGCAGAAAACCAAAATACAGAAGCCTTCCCTGGTTGAGGTTGCACATGCCAGCATTTTGTGTGGCAACAGTTCTCAGATAGAGAGAACTGGAGCATTCACAAGGATTTACCATCATCATTCATGTGGATCTACCAGATCCATTTGAAGCAAAGGATCCAGCATCCACATTAAGAGCAGTTCTGTCCCCACAGAAGTAGTCACTTAGGGTCAATACCCTAGTCAATACCAAGCCAGTGAAATGTAAATGGTCCTATATGAGAGGATGCTGAAATAGCTTGGAGGACCAGCCCCTAGGAAAATGGATAGTTAGGTAGCACAGTGGAAAGAGTGCCCAGCCTAGAATCTTCCTGAGTTCAAATCTAGCCTCAGGTACTCGTTAGATGTGTGACCCTGGGTAAGTCAATTACCTCTGCCTCAGTTTCCTCATGAATTAAATGATCTAGAGAAGGAAATTGCCAAGAAAACCCCAAATGAAATCACAGAGTCAAATATGACTGAAAAAAATAATAACCACCACCTCAGGAAAACAATTGTCAAAGGAGAAAGACTCAGCAAGTAAGCAATGGGGAATTAGTATAAGGAAAAAAGATGGAAATTGACAAAAATCTCAGGAGAGAGAAAATATCATTAAAGACCTTGGGCATAAGTAGAGAAATCAACAGGGAAGATATTAATAACAAAAAGAAATGTGGCCTCCGAATCAGCTAAGTAACTTCAGGCATCTCTGAATAAGTATTGGGAGACAAAGGAAAATAAATCAACACCTGATGAGGTAAAGGATCCTGTGGATTCCCAAGAGAGCCTAGAAGCAAATTAGAATATTCCCAAATAGTTTAAAAGAAAAATAAGAATTGTGAAAGAATTTATGACCTTCATAGGAACAATAATTCACAAAATATAAAAACTTGAATCCATGGTAACAAACTTTATCAAAGAAACAAAAGAAAATAACTCATTGGGAATGCAAATACATAGAAGTGAACTACAAACTGGGGTGGAGTGGAGGGACCAATAATATTAAAAGAAAATGTGAACTTCATACAAGCAAAACATATTGAACTTAAAGACTAAATGGGAAGAAAGTTAAAAATTATAGGTCTCCCTAAAGAAGGTGACAAATCAAAAAACCTGAACATCTTAATGCAAGAAATAATACAAAAAGACTATCCAAGAAAACAAAATGCCAATCAAAAGCATCCACAGATTACCTTTGGGCTCGAGATGGTGCACACAGCAAGACATATAGTAGTTAAATTCAACAATTCCATTGAATAATGACAAATTTTACAAATAACCCAAAGAAAGACCTTTAAAAGTAAAAGAAATTTGAATAACAAAAGTATTCTGAACCCCCCACAAGCTGCAAAAGGGAATGGAATAATGTGTTTGAAAGAGGAAAGGAGCTAAAATTGCAACTAACAGTGGCAAACCTAAACCTAATTTTTAAAGGAAAAAAAAATAGATGTTCAATAAAAAGAGGCATTTGAAGCATTCCTGAGCAGACCTGAGCAAATTATTTGCTCTGCAAACACCTCAAATCATAGGAAACATAAAGAAATATATTAAAAAGAACACAGCAACCAAGGAAAATAATAAAATGTTAGCAGAAAGAAATCTGTCTAAAACCCACAAGGAGACAAGGGTAAAAGCAGAAGTCAAATAGAAATAATAATGAAGAACAGGACCTGAAACATTACAGTCTAAACTTTGCAACCCCTTACCTGAGGGGAGGGGAATTAATGTTTCTGTGGGACTAAACTGTAGAATAGGAGGGCACATAAAAAGAGAGAGAATAGGAAGAAGATAGAGAAGAATATAAGACATGCCTTCACTATCAAGCGAAAGGTTAATAATGAAGAGAAAATAATGCCTATGGTCTCTCAGGAAGAAGTGGGTCTACAAGGAAATGGATAAGGAGGCAAGGAGAAAGAATGAACCAAGGAAATTTTGTTTCAAAGAAGGAAGTTCCACTGAAGAATGCTCCCATGAAGAGAGAAAGATAATCTATAAATGGAGTTGAGAACATTGTTGATGTTGTTGTTGTTGAATCTATTCAATCATGTCCAACTTTTCGTGATCCCGTGTACCATAGCATGCCAGGCTCTTCTACCTTCAACTACCTCCCAAAGTCTGTCCAACCATTTGCTTCCCTCTATCCAATCTATCAATTACTTTCTCTGCCATCCCCTTCTCCTCTTGTCTTCAATATTCCTAATTTCAGGGTCTTTTCCTTTGAGTTTCATCTACTCATTTTTGTGGTCTAAGAATTTAAGCTTCAGCTTAAGTATTTGTCCTTCCAGTGAATAGCCTGAATTAATTTCTTTTAAGTGTTGGCTGATTGATCTCCTTGTGGTCCAAGGGATTCTCAAATGTCTTCTCCAGCATCATAATTCAGAAATGTCAAACCTTACAATGGATATCACCTCCAACAATGTGTTGTTTAAAGAAACCCCTCAGATGAAAAGAAATTGGATCTTCTGAAGGTGATTGACACCAAGAAAAATGGGAGGACATGAACCTCCTCCCCCATGGCAAATGGGGGAGGAATATATAATGACCATGGGCAAAGTGAAATTTAATAATGAACTGCATAATCAAGAACATAGATAGGTCTTACCATGGGACAATGCTATCTTCTTCATGATCTATAGGAGTTGATATTTTTGAGAATGAGATACAACAGAAAAAGAGCGTCACAGACAAGATCTACAAAGCATAATAATTGGAGGCAGGAAAGGGTAAAAGTTTCAAAGCTTTTTAAAAGCTTAAAAACTCTAATTCCATAAGGAAAAGAAATAGAAGTTATTCCATTCAGTCTACATATGCATAAAACTGTGTAAACTGGCAACAGGGTCAAATCAAGTAAGACAATGTAAGCTCAGATAAATACAAAAACCAAGGAGGCAGAAAGAGGGCTGACACCAGGGAAGTCAATGGGAGCACAGGTAAATACAGAAGCCAGCAGAAGCAGGGATTCCATGCCACATAAATCATCACAAAAAGTCCAGTCAGCTATAGGAACAAGCAAGGTTCACAAGCCTTGGAGGTACTCCTATAAATAGAATTCTAAAGTCAGGTTCTTGCTCTGTTCTTCAAAAAAATTGTAGATAGAATCAACCTCCATAGGCAGGGAGAAAAAGTCCAATCATGAACTATAGTATTGGGAGATACAAGAGTCAGTCAACTAAGCATTGGGCACCAGAGTTGGAGATAGAAGAGAGGCGGGTTTGTGAAGCAGCCTATTCAAGAGGTCTGAGACTAGGATGAATACCAACATGGTCCTGAGGTCAGTCAGGATCATAGCAAGATACAGACCAACTTTTGATTAGGGATCATGAAAGTAATTTGTCAGTGTCAAAATACGTAGAAAACCACTAGGAGACTAAGAAAAAAGCCAGGGATTAAAGTAGAAAGCAACCTTAATACCAGCTCCTCCATTCTTATTAGCAAGGCATCAGTTTTCAAGTTCCAATGGAGACAAAATCAAACAATGGCTACTTAATGAATCCAGGAGTGCTAGAAATGTCATGCCTGAATGCATGATCCCAATCTAAGAACTGAGATTGAAATTTTTTTAAGAAGAAAACACTAAACACAATGAAGAAATACTGTCGGCTAAAAGAGACTTGAGAAATTAAACCAGAAGAAGAGATTAATCCTATAAAAATTACAAGCAGAGCCTCAAAGGAAAAAAAAAATCTTTGACACAGGGACACCAAAGTGCCTAAAAGACATTAAATAAGAGATAGAAAATGAAACTGGAATTCAGAAGGAAATACTTTAAAGGAAAATAAATAGTTTAACCAGAATTCAGAAAGAAAATAAGAGGTATTAGCCAGTAAACTTCTAAAAGAAAATACAAAATTAAAACAACTAAACATGTCATTGCCAAAAACTAGAGCTTCCAAGTACCTACCTACATACATACATACATGTGGGTATGTGTAATTTATTTATTGCAAATAACCCCAAAGAAAGAATTCAAGTACCAAAAGATCACAGCTAGAATAACACAAAACACTGCAACTATACAACTACTCAAAGGAGAGAAAATATTGGAATATATTCTAGAAGTCAAAATGTAAAAGTTGCAAAACTAAGTGGGAAAAGAACAAAAGGAAATGAATCTTTGATACAACACAGAACTTTCAAGAATTCCTGATACAAGAAGTGGAAACTTTGAAATGCAGATACAGAAATCAAGAAAAACCTAGAAAAGTAAATAAGCAGCTAGATGCTCCAGTGGATACAGTCTTGGGTCTGAAATCTCTAAGACCTGAATTCAAATGTGACTTCAGACACTTATTGGCTAGTGACTCTGGTCAAGTCACTTTCCCACTCTGCCAAATCCACTAAAGAAGCAAATGGCAAACAACTCCACTATTTTTACCAAGAAGATTCTGAACAAGGGGCAGCTAGGTGTCGCAGTGGATAGAGTACCAGCCCTGAAGTCAGGAAGACCTGAGTTCAAATCTGGTCTCAGACACTTAACATTCCCTAGTTGTGTGACCCTGGGCAAGTCACTTAACCTCAATTGCCTCAGCAAAAAAAAAAAAAAAA
>JAJPUD010003185.1:13429-25553 GCA_023553655.1 Myrmecobius fasciatus | reverse complement strand
CTCACAAAACTGTGTGTAGGGATATAAAGTCAAAGATCTACAGCAGAAAACGCATTGCATTTGGAATCAGAAAGCCTGGTTCCACTGTGTGACCTGAGGCAAAAGACTTACTTTTCTGTGCCTAAATTTTCTCATCAGTAAAATTGGGGATTGGCCTAGATGATCTCTTCCAGCTATAAAGATATGGCTTTATCATTTTAAAGGTGTGTTCTATATTCACAGTTCCCTATATTCATACTAAATTCTCCCAGCAAAATCCACTTCCCTCCACATTAGATGAAGGATAATGAGAGCCTACTGGGTTACAATAACATTTTAATATTCTAAATTTTAGGATATTTGATTAATTTGAGTAATATTTAAAGTAATTTTTGCTATATTTCTCATGCTCTCATCAGAATAAACTTAATCTCTGTATCTCAGCTTCCTTATTTATAAAATGAGGAAGCTGAACCAGATGACTCTAAGCTTTGAGTCTATGATTTTATAATCTTCTGAATGATAAAAAGCTAGCTAGCAACATTAGCAAGTAAGAAACATAAGATTAAAGAGAGGTGAGCTAGAAGGCTATTGCCAAAACCAAGTCACAGTCAGTCAACAAACATTTATTAAGCCCCTACTGTATGCCAAGCACTGCACATTCACAGAAATGCTTCATTCAGGTTGTTCTTATCTCCTAACAATGGACTACAAAAGTATCTTCTCTTCTAAGAAATGAGTTCTTTTTGACTCTTAACATGTTGATGTCATTTTGATCCTCTACCAGTATAAAAGACAACAACCAATCAACCAACTCTCAATCACTGAATGGATGCTACTCAGTCAAACTGAGATCTGTTAAAGACTTTAACTTAAAAAGACCATGCTCTCCCATCCAGAGCCAAATCCAGTCATCTTCATCTTTATCTGGCCACTGGAACCAGAAGGCTCTGGAGGGGAAAATGAGGCAGGTGACCTTGCCCAGCTCTCTCCCCCTTCAATCCAATTTACTTGCATGTCATGGCATCACCTACTTCATGTTATGGTTTTCTTTGACAACCAAGGACATCAACATCTGAAGCCCAATGAATGACAGATGTTATCCTTCCCTTAGGTATCATAGCTGGACTCTCCTATACCTTAGCCTTCAAGGGGTTACTAATTGATGAATCTGGATGTCTCCCATTTAGTTGTTTTCCTATAAATTAAGAGAAAGAATCAGTCAGGAAGAGATGGAAATCTTGGCATGCTCAGGGCATCTTGCCCACAGCAAGCAGTAGGAGAAGTTGATGAATGAGGGAGACTTGGAGTGAAGCTCTGTGTAGTGTCCAGCTGTTGAAATATCTTTAGATAGATTCATTGCCAGGGACTCTCAGTGAACCTGCTAATGAGAAGAAGCTAAGCCCATAACCTAAGAAAAAATCTGCCTTCTAGAAGGAAACCCAATTTTCAGATATGAAGGAAAGAAACTTTGCTCCTTAGGTTCCTTCTCCTTAAAGCAGGGCATCCTGCTACTACCCAGGACTATTTCCGTGCTTTTCTTAATCTCTTAGATACAGAAATTTTTTTTGAAACTGAAAATGCACAATTTGGAACTATGCCTAAAAGGCTACTACTGGGTCTGTATCCTAAAGAAATAATAAAGGATAGAAAAGAGCCCACATATGCAAAAATGTTTGTAGCAGCTCTTTTTGTGTGGCAAGGAATTGAAAAATAAGTAAATGCCCATCAGTTGGGGAATGGCTGAATAAGTTATGATATATGAAAGTAATGGAATATTATTGTTCTATAAAAAATGATGAACAAGTTGATTTTAGAAAGGCTTGGAAAAATTTGCATGAACTGATGCTGAGGGAAGCAAGCAGAACCAGGGAATACATTGTACACAATAACAGCAAGTTTGTGCGATAATCAACTATGAAAAACTTGATCCTTCTCAGTGATTCGGTGATCCAAGCAATCCCAATAAACTGTCTTTTTTTCCCCTGAGGCAATTGGGGATAAGTGACTTGCCCAGGGTCACACAGTTAGGAAGTGTTAAATGTCTGAGACCAGATTTGAATTCAGGTCCTCCTGACTTCAGGGCTGGTGCTCTATCCACTGCACCACCTAGCTGCCCCCCAATAAACTTTGAATAGAAAACGCCATCTACATCTAAAGAGAGAACTATGGAGACTGAGTGTAAATCAACACATGCTATATTCATTTTTTTTTCCTTTTTCTTCTGTTTTTTTTTCCTCTCATGATTTTCCCTTTTGCTCTGATTTTTCTCTCCCAACATGATTCATAAAGAAATGTCTATTTTAAAAATGAATGTACATATGTAACCAGAAAAAAACAATAATAATCATAATAAAGAATAAATGCATAATAAAGAAAATGCAGCTGGTAGAATTTCAGTAAAAGCATAATCTATGATTTGTACATGAGCAGGTTGCTCGGACTCAGCAATTTCACTCAGCTCTCTTTACACAAGTCCAACTTTGCCCAGAAAACCAAAACGGTTACATAGCTTTTCTGCCCTGTAAGAGGCTAAGAGAGTCCAGATGTGCTCTCTTCCTTGCAGTTTCTGACGCCCCTCTTTCTTAGATGGGAAACTCTCCTTTGGCTCAACAGGCACCCCCACTTCGGGCCTAGACCCCAGCCAGGAAAGACCAAGCCTGATATCTGGAAGTGACTGTCTGCAGTTTCTGGCTCTCACAGTCCTGTTTTGTTTCTGGCCCTCAGTCCTTCCTTGCTCTCTCTACCAAGCCTATTTACTCCGAGAAACACTGTATCAATTGGGTGCCTCTGCTCTTTCTCCTCCCTCTAGGCTGCTGCTGCAGAGAATTGGCTCCACAGCAGGATTGTAAACAAAGCCAGCTGTTCCTATGACAACGGAACTGGCCTGAAGCCTGGATGACGCCAGACCCCTAGCCTGGGCTTCTTTGCTACACCCAAATCTGTTTCAGTTTGGATAAAATTTGTGGTTTAGTTCTTCTTGGTGTGTTTTGTTTTGTTTTGTTTTGTTTAATGAAATTTCCTTTGTCCATTGGTTGTAAGAGACCAGAATCAGAATCCCAAGGATATAGGGGAAAAGAAAGATACCTGCCCAGATATGGATTTTCTGGCATCCTGAGATGTCAGTGGGGGTTTCCCAATCCCAGTAGCAAATTCTGGAAAATCTCAATTTGATAAGCAAATCTACCCTTTCCTGGCAAGATACAGCTGCCAGGAAGGGGAGGCTTCTGATGAAAAACTAAAACTATTCAATCATATATTGCCCTCATTTACAGCAGTATTGAGAGTTATTATTACTATTTTTATTAATAATACAGTAGCAAGAAGTAAAATCTTAGCCTCCAGACCAGATCTTCTCCTATCTATTAAAAATAATAATATAATATGAAATAAAAGTATAATATTTAAAATAGCAATACAAAATAATAAAATTATATTATATTATATAATTACAATATAATATAAATTGGTATCTTGTTGATAGAGCTGCCCTACTTCATGAAAAAAATTTAGAAATATGAATTAAAAAATAAATTTTTAAAAAGAAAAATATCAATTAAGAAACACATGGATTAGAGGAACTAAAGTAACTGGAAATATCAAAGTGGTTATCTCAATAAGAAAGAAGGAACAGCAGCAATTCATATGCCAAAATTGGGATCTGGCATGTTTTAGAGACAATTCTGAAAAGTCATATTTCTAAAATACTTATACTATCAGGTTTTGTCCCCTATAATACTAGCTATGCAAACTTTCTGGTTATTGGATAAAGGAGGAGGCTAAACTATTTGAATCTCAATATTCTCATTTGTAAACCAAGGAAAATAATAATGTACTACTTATCTCCCAGGGTCACTCTAAGCATCTAATGAGATAATTGTGAGCAGTAATTATCAGGCCTGAAGTCAAGAAGATTTGAAATTCAAATTTGGCCTCAGATACTTCTTAGCTGTGTGACCCTGGGCAATTCACTTAATCCTGTTTGCCTCAGTTTCCTAATTTGAAAATGAGCTAGAGAAGGTAATCTCTGCTAAGAAAACCTCAAATGGAGTCACAAAGACTTGGACATGACTGAACAACAATGAGATAATTGTAAAGATCTAATGAGAGTGTGGCTTTTTTTTTTTTTTTTGAGGGGAGGGGGGAAGACTGGCCATATACTTTCACTGGTATAAGAAATTCCTAATGAAAAAAACCTCCCCCAAACAGTTTTCATAGCAAATGATTCTGATAAAGGCCTCATTTCCCAAATATCTAGAGAACTGAATCAAATTTATAAGAATAACAAGTCATTCCCCAATTGACAAATGGTCAAAAGATATGGACAGGCAGTTCAGATTAAGAAATCAAAGCTATCTATAATCACATGAAAAAATGCTCTAAAAGTCATGTAGACCCAAAGAGAAGACTGTGGAAACTGAGTGTGGACCACAACATAGCATTTTTACCCTTTTTGTTGTTGTTTGCTTGCATATTTTTTTCTTTCTCATTTTTTTTTCCTTTTTGATCTGATTTTTCTTGTGCAGCAAGATAATTGTATAAATATGTATACATATATTGGATTTAACATATATTTTAACATCTTTAACATATATTAGATTACTTGCCATCTAGGGGAGGGAGTAGGGGGAAGGAGGAAAAATTTTGGAACACAAGTTTTTGCAAGGGTCAATGTTGAAAAATCATCCATAAAAAGGTTTTTGAAAATAAAAAGCTTTAGGGGCAGGTAGGTGGCGCAGTAGATACAGCACCAGCCCTGAAGTCAGGAGGACCTGAGTTCAAATGTGGTCTCAGACACTTAACACATCATAGCTGTGTGACCCTGGGCAAATCACTTAACCTCAATTGCCTCAGCAAAAAAAAAAAAAAAAAAGAAAGAAAGAAAAAAGAAAAAGCTTTAATTTAAAAAAAAGGAAAAAATAGAAAAAAATGCTCTAAATTACTATTAATTAGAGAAATACAAATTAAAACAACTCTAAGGTACTGCCAATATCAGATTGACTAACATGACAGTAAAGGAAAATGATAAATGTTGGAGAAGATGTAGGAAAAGTGGGACACTAATGCATTATTGGTATTGAACTAATCCAGCCATTCTGGAGAACAATTTAGAACTATGCCTAAAGGGAAATCAAACTGTGCTTACCCTTTTATCCAACAGTACTACTACTAAGTCTGTGTCCCAAAGAGATCACATGTACAAAAATACTTATAGGATCTCTTTTTTTTGTGGTGGTAAAAAATTGGAAATTAAATTGGGCAATAGCTGAACAAATTGTGGCATGTGAGCTACAAAAAATGATAAGCAGGCTGATTTAAGGAAAAACCTGCCGAGTGAAATGAGTAGAATCGGGAAAACATTGAATATAGTGACAGCCATGTTGAGCAATGATGAATTTTGATAGACTTTGCCAATACAATGATTCAAAACAATTCCAAAAGATTCAGGATGAAAATTGCTATCTATCTCCAGAGAAAGAACTGCTGGAGTCTTGAATACAGATTAAAATATAGTTTTTCACTTTATTTGTTTTTGTAGGCTGTTTTTTCCCTTTTGTTCTGTTTTTTCTTTCACAACATGACTAATATGGAAACATGTTTTACAGGATTATATACATATGTATAATTGCTTATTATCTTAGGAGGAGCAAGGGGAAAGAAGAAAGGAGAAAATTTTGAAATTCAAAATTTTATAAAAAATAAATGTTAAAAATTGTTTTTACATGTAATTGGAAAAATAAAATACTATTTAAAAAAGAAAAAGAAAGAAAAAACCTCTGTGATGCCAGATCAATAGATGCTTTATGACTTAGAGTCTTAAAGAGATGCCAGGAAACAGGTTACATGTCACATTATTCAGGATCACACATGTGTTAGGCACAGGACTTCCACTCAGATCAACTCCTTGACTCTAATTCTGGTTCTTGTCATAAGAACATTTTTTAATTTTTCTGTATTAGCTCTAGTACAGTCATATAATTAAAAAGTTAGTCAAATCGCAGGTTGCAGCTTATAGCATTAAGCTGAGACATCAAACTTTAACTTGGGTTACTGGTAAAGGAATTTCTGCCTCAGCTTTACTATTCCTATTTACTTAAGTTTTCTTTCTATCTGGTCATTTTCTGCTGTCTGTTTGCAAGAATTAGCAGCTTTATCACCTATAATTGCTGATCAGTTTACCTGATCGATATCTTTTTTTTTCTACTAGCTTTTGTTTGTAAATCTTTACCTTCCCCTTTACCCTCTAAAAATTCCAACTGTATCCATTCTGCCTTGTCCTATATAAGATATTTGAAAATGCCATTCGTGCTCCATTGGTTTTTATATACCATGGAACAATGTTCTGAGCATATAATAAACCAGTTATAAAATGTCTTTTTATGTTGGGAAATACAATTGGCAGCAGTAGGTATCAATAAATCTCTGAATTTTTTAAATCATTCCCTACCCAACATTAATTTTACTAGTTCAGCTTAGCACTTTTCCCCTCAAGGAAAATGACTTAGTTATTTCTGGACTTTCAACATTTGACTTGGAATTAGAGCTGTAGAAATGTGAGTTATTATTAGTAGTAAAAACAATAACAATTTCATTAGGTAAACTTCTGTTCCAATATATCAAAGTGGAATTGCTCCACAGTGTTGCTGTGATAGATAGATAGCTCTGCTCTTATTTGAGCACAAACTCCAAAAAGTCCTTTCAAATTGGGAAAGCATCATATGAAGGTCCCTGAGAACTGATGTGCTTGGACTTTGTCCATCCTAACTAAATGTGGACAGATTCATTAATAAATATTTACCCATAAAGTGATGAATTGGCTTGACCACAGCAACTCATGAAGATACATCTATTAAGGAATTATGGGGAAACTGTAAAGACAACTAGGTGGGGTAGTAGATGGAATACTGGGCCTGGAGTCAGGTACACCTGAATTCAAATCCAGAATCCATTACTTACCAGCTATGTAACTCTGAACAAGTCACTTAACCTCTGTCTACCTGTTTCAAATGTAAAATGGGGACGGTTAGGGAAAAAATTTTTACATCCAAGGATTCTGATAAAAGCCTCATTTCCAAAATATACAATTGACTCAAATTTATAAGAATGCAAGTCATTCTCCCATTGATAAATGGCCAAAGGATATAAAAAGACAATTTTCAGATGAAGAAATTAAAGCCATTTCTAGTTCTATGAAAAAAATGCTCTAAATCACTATTGATTAGAGAAATGCAAATTAAGACAACTCTGAGGTACCACTACACACCTGTCAGATTGGCTAAGATGACAAGAAAAGATAATGATATGTTGGCAGGGATGTGGGAAAATTGGAACTCTAATACATTGTTTGTAGAGTTGTGAACATTTCTGGAGAGCAATTTGGAATCATACCAAAACGGCTATCAAGCAGTGTCTCTACTAGGTCTGCATCCCAAAAAAGATCATAAAAAAGGGAAAAGGACCTACATGTGTAAAAATGTCTGTAGCAGCCCTTTTAATACTGGCAAGGAGGAGCAGCTAGGTGGCGCAGTGGATAGAGCACCAGCCCTGAAGTCAGGAGGACCTGAGTTCAAATTTGGTCTCAGACACTTAACACTCCCTAGCTGTGTGACCCTGGGCAAGTCACTTAAACTCAACTGCCTCAACAAAAAGAAAAAAAAAAAAAAATAGTGGCAAGGAACTGGAAACTGAGTGGATGCTCTTCAATTCAATGGCTGAATGAGTTATGGTGTATGTGTGTTATGAATATTATTGTTCTATAACAAATGACTGATTTCAAAAAGGCCTGAAGAGACTTACATGAACTGATGCTAAATGAAGTGAGTAGAACCAAGAGAATATTGTACACAGCAACAAGAAAATTATATGATGATCAACTCTGATAGATGTGGCTCTTTCAACAATGAACTGACTCAGACCAATTCCAATGGACTTGTGATGGAGAGAGCCATTTGTACCCAAACTTTGGGGACTGAATGTGGATCACAACCTAATATTTGCACCTTTTTGTTGTGGCTTGCTTGCTTTTTTTTCTTTCTCATTTTTTTTCCTTTTTGATCTGATTTTTCTTGTGCAGCATGATAATTGTGGAAATATGTATAAAAGAACTGCACATGTTTAATATGTATTGGATTACTTGCTTTCTAGAGGAGGGGGTGAAGGGAAGAGAGGGAGGAAAACTTGGAATACAAGGTTTTGCAAAAGTGAATGTTGAAAACTATCTTTGTATGTATTCTGAAAATTAAAAGCTATTTTTTTTAAATGGGGACAATTAGAGTACCTACCACCATAGGTCGTTGTGAAGATCAAATGAAATATTATTTATAAAGAGATTGACATAGTGCCTAGTACATGGTAGGTGCTTCATAAATTCTCATTTTCTTCCTTTGGCAGAAAGAATACCCACAACAATACAATACTTTTGAAGCATTGAGAACAATTACCTTTTATCCTTTGGAACATATGTGATTTCACCAATGTGACTACTCCTTCTACCAATACAGAACAAAACCCATTCACATCCTCTTATTCTATAAGTCTTACCCATGTTTCCCATAAAACCTCCCTAGATCTATCCAACATCCTAGAGGCCTTACTCTTGTTCTTTTAGCATACAAATTCTATACAGCTCATTGGATTTATCTATGGTAAGATCTTCTTATATGTCATCCAGTCCAGAGGTTCTCAACCTTTTCTGTATCATAGGTCTCTTGTCAATATGGTGGAGTCTACAGACCCCTTCTCAGCATCATCTTTTAAATGCATAAAATAAAATACATAGGATCATAAAATAAATTATATTCTGAAGCAGTTATCAAAATATTTTAATTAATTTTTTTTCAAATATCCTCCTTTTTTTGTTCTTACCTCCTCTCTCTCCTTTCATTGATAAACAAGAAAAATAAAACCCCTATTGCAAATGTGAATAATCAAGAAAAACAAATTCCTACATTAGCCACATCCAAAAAAAAGTCTCAATCTGCACTCTAAATTCCTTGCTAAAAATATTTTTAAATTTATTTGTTTTTAAAATTGTAAAGAGCTTTTTATTTTCCTAAATACATGGAAAGATAGTTTTCAACATTCTTTTTTGTAAAATTTTTTGTTCCAAATTTTTCTCCTTTCCTCCCTTATTTCCCTCCTCCCCAAGACTAGAGAAAAATAAGACCAAAAGGGGAAAAAAAACATGAGAAAAGAAAAACAAAAAAGGTGAAAATACAATGCTTCAATCCACATTCAGTCTCCATAGTTCTCTCTCTGGATGTAATTGGCACTTTCCATTACAAATCTATTGGAACTGCCTAGAATCACCTCATTGTTGAAAAGAGCCAAATCCATCACAGTAGATCATCCCATAATCTTGTTACTGGCTACAAGGTTCTCCTAGTTCTGCTCACTTTACTCAGCATCAGTTCTTGTAAGTCTTTCCAGGCTTTTCTGAAATTAGCCTGCTCATCATTTCTTATATTACAATAATGTTCCATTACATTCATATACCAAAACTTGTTCAGCCATTCCCTAATTGATGGCATCCGCTCAATTTCCAGTTCCTTGCCACCACAAAAAAAAAAAAGCTGCTACAAACATTTTTGCACATGTGGATGCTTCTCTCTTTAACATAATTAAATATATATATAAGTTCATGAACAAGCGCCTGACAAAATATCAGTTAAAAAATTAAGGAAAAAGATTTTAGCACAATACTATGCAGTGACTACCAAATACCACAAATATGAAGAAGAACTGCTAGTCATCTTTAACTTTAAAAATCAACAAGAACTTTAAGTTCTAAAAGTCAGACTTTTGAAATGAATATTTTCCTACTTTGTTAAGGAACGCCCAGTGCTCCTGACTCCACTATCCATCACTTTGACAGCCATTCTAATTTCATGTTGTTGCTATTTTTCAAATGTTAAGGAAAATGTATATTTTTAGTAGAGCTTTTAGCTGAAAATAAAGATAATTGCTGGCCACTCTTCTAAAAAAAATTAAGTTCAAGGACCCCAAATTACAAATACTAGATCAAGTTCAATTTTTCACTTTTCAAGCATCTGAAAAGTCCCATTGCATCCCTCAGACTGCATCTCTTTTAGTTCTTACTCTTGCTACATGGCAGACTCATTACCTTTACCAGTTACATATGTTCTCAATGATGCTCTTTCCACCACTTCTTGTTAAGAAAGTCATCGTTGCTAACATGCTATAATGTGTTTACACCAACCATATATCCTTCCAATGCCTTCAGGCAAGGTTATTGTGAAGCTCAGATTAGGGAGTGGATGTAAAACACTTTGCAAACCTTAACACAAAATATAAATGAAAGTTATTATCATTATTATTATTATTATTATTGGGACAACAAGGTGATGCAAAAAATTGAGTTTGAGTCTGGGGTTAGGAAGATCCGAGTTCAAATCTAGCTTCAGAAATTTATTAGCTGTGTGACACTGGACAAATTACTTAACCTTGTTTGCATCCATTTTCTCATCTGTAAAATGAACTGGACAAGGAAATGGCAAATCACTCCAAGAAAACCCCAACTGGAGTCACAAAGAGTTGAATATGACTGAAAATGACTGGACAAAAAAAAAATACTTTCTTAAGTTTAGACAATAAAACAATAAATCAAAACATGATTTACAGAGATTGCCTATTTCTCAGGTGTAAATGCTCACACTGAATCACTCAAAAGTTATTAGAGCTATCACTGGTACACTCCTGCTCTTAGTAACTTGTAGATTTTTAATAGTGATTCTGGCTAATCCAGGGTTTATCATCACATAGATAGCAATACAGACAAATGTTACTATCAAAGTCAAAGCTCCTATACAAATGAGAGATATAGAATCATGGAGACTGCTTCTTAATTTCCCAAGTGCAGTCCAGTTCAATTGTCTCCTCCCACTATGAGATTCGGGTCACAGTGCATTATTGTCCTAAGAGATAAAATCAATACATTAATACACAATCAATACACTGCTTGTCCAGCTGCATTTTACAATCAGAGCAAAGATCAATATGCTAATTCAATGGGTTGCTTGTCCAGTTGCATTTTACAATCATAGTAATGAGATGGTTTTTAATTCACTTTGTTTTTCCAATATGGATGGTTAAGCCAATCTTCTTTGCATTGCAATGACTTTCATTTAGGAGATTCTAAGATGTATTACTAAAATTACAATTATCACAATATCTGCAAAGTGTAATATATGAAGAACCATATCATCAAGATGAAATTTTCCTATTGTTTAGTCCTTACATAGGATACCTTTCATGAGAAGCATGATTCCAGCATTCCATACATGATAGATGTAAAGATGAACTTGAAGTAAAAAAAAAAAAAAATTGTGGATTTAGGAACTAGGTGGCACAGTGGATAGAGCACCAACTCTGGAATCAGGCAGACCTGAGTTCAAATCTGATATAAAACATTTAACACTAGCTGTGTGACCCTGGGAAAGTCACTTAACTCCAATTGCATCTGCAAAAATAATAATAATAATAATAATAATAATAATAATAACAATAAAATCTAGCATTAAATTATACCTCTGATATCTGTTATGTGACCATGGGCTGGTCTACTTTCCCGGCCTATTTCCTCATCTGCAAGATGAGGATAATAGTACTTGTAGTACTCCCCAGCTGGGTGGTTATAAAGCTCTATAGAGTGCTTTGCAATCATTAAAATGCTATACAAATGTCAGTTATTTTGATAATGATTTTGGCAAATCCCTTGAGAGCACATATTATCTCCTTCTTTAACACTTTGCTTTATGTAAGTACTCATTTGTTAGCAAAGTTATTTAGTAGTCAACGATGTCTTGGAATCTTATATAATTCTGCTTTAGTTGGGTGAGATCAAGAGACCCCCACTTCTTTTGCCACTTCTGAGAATTGACAATGGGCTCAAAAAAATTGGCAGAGAAGTTATAGTGAAAAAAAATGTGAAGATTCTACTCATGAAAATAATTGCTTCTCACTGCATATAGTTGGGATCTAAATGATTCCTTTATGGCATGAGAATGATCAGAGCTAGATACTCATGAAAGGATGCAATCTGTATTTAAAATCCACTTCTCCTGTTCATTCTTATTTCTGGAAGGAAGGAAGGAAGGAAGGAAGGAAGGAAGGAAGGAAGGAAGGA
>JAJPUD010003185.1:0-13419 GCA_023553655.1 Myrmecobius fasciatus | reverse complement strand
GAAGGAAGGAAGGAAGGAAGGAAGGAAGGAAGGAAGGAAGGAAGGAAAGAAGTTCTTACTGAGTGCCTACTATGTGCAAAACGTTGTATTAAGAGCCAAGGACATAAATTAAAAAGTAAGACAATTCCTGCTCTGAAGGAAGTAAAGTGAAGTGGGAGCAGGAACATTGAAACAGCCAGGAACCATGGGAAAAAAACAGAAAAGCACACCGTCCATTGCTTTATCTAATGAGGCTATAATAGAAAAGTAAAACTTCCTTTCTTTATTCCTCAGTGAGGCCCAGTAGTGCATATTCTGAAAACTTTTCATATTAATGCCGAAGATCTATGAGGCATGATGGGGAAGCATAGTTAACAATTACTATTTCCATGGGAATAGAGGGGAATATTCACTATTTTCCTTTTCACACTATTCTATGGAAATTGATTGCATAATGAATATCCAAATCTCTAAATACTGAGGAAACTTGAGAGAGTGACTTATTCCAAAGGGATATTGAACCAAAATATATAGAACCAAAGATAAAAGAATCAAAAATATAATTGTATTCAATATGTTGTATTTAATCCTCTAGACCAGGACTTAAGGCAACAAGAAGTTAAAACACTATTTCTGAGTCATAAGTTCAAAAACAGTCACCACCATCCTAAAGTTGGGAATGTTTCCCAGCATGTGCTCAGATATTCAAGAAGGCCAATTCTGCCTTGTGCATGTGCAAGGATTGACTGAAAGAGGACTGGGCTGACTACTGAAGTAGCACCCCACCTGGTGGCTAACAGATATTTCAGGCTGGGTTAATTCAAACTCCTTGGCTGGATTTTTACTTTGGGTTATCACTTACAACCCAATATGCTAAGTGAATACTCCATACATGTAAAATCACATTGCATGATTGCTGTATATGTGTTTGCTTTTCACAGGCATGTGCTAGAAATCTGTGTGCTCATAAATCATTGGCCAAAATGACATAGTCTTATTTTTAAAGATGAGTCATTTCCATCGTGACTGAATTTGGGGTTTTCTTGACAAAGCTACTAGAGTGGTTTACCGTTTCTTTCTCCAGCTCACTTTACAGATGAGGAAACTGAGGTAAATAGGATTAAGTGACTTAGCCAGATCACATAGCTAATGTCTAAAGCATTTGTACTCAGGTCTTCATGACTCCAGCCTCAGGACCCTATCTTTTGTGCCACAAAAAAAAAGTTTACAACAGAATCTTATGATTTGTGATAATAACAACATCAAAAATACATTTCATCACCAACAACATGTGCCTTTTTTTCTGATAATCCTAATTCCTTTTTTAAGTTTTAAGTTATGGCATTAACCCTTATGCCATGGCATAAAGAGATACACTTAGGCACTTTTTGTGAATAGGAAACTAAGGTAAAAATGGAAGAGAAACAACATGCAAAGTGGAAGTCTTGTTAGATTTAGAATTAGACAAATCTAGGTTTGGTCCTACTGATACTTACTAGCTGAGACATCATGGGCATCATATTAGTGGGCTCTTTTATAAAGTGGGTATAATAACACCTGCCCTACTTATCTCACAGGGTGATTGTAAGACTCAAATTATATCATGTAGGCAAAACATTTTACAAGCATTAAGGTACTTCGTAAATGTTAGCTATTCAACTCTAAAAAACTTAGAAACTATAATCATCATAACAGTCAGCTACAATTCCAAAGGATTCAAGATAAAACATGCTATCTACACATTCCTGATAGAAAAGTGACAGAGTGCAAATGGAGACATTTTTTTTTACCTTTTAATAGTATTCTATTTTTCTAAATACATGCAAACATAATTTTCAACATTCACCTTTGCAAAACCTTATGTTCCAAATTTTTCTCTCCTTCTCCCGCTCTTCTCCTCAAAGTAACAAATAATCTAATTTAGGTTAAACATATAAAATTCTTCTAAAAATTTCTATATTTGTCTTGTCACACAAGAAAAATAGGATCAAAAGAGAAAGAAAGAAAGAAAACAAGCAAACAAACAACAACAAAAAAGGTGAAAACATTCAGTCTTCATAGTTCACTCTCTGGATATGTATGGCACTTTCCATCACAAGTGTATTGGAATTGTCTTGGATCACTTCATTGTTGAAAAGAGTTAAGTACCGGGAGATCCTTGTATACTGCAACAAGAAGATTATACAATGATCAGTTCTGATGGATATGGCTCTTTTCAACAATAAGATGATTCAAGTCAGTTCCAATGATCTTGTGATGAAGAGAGCCATCTATACCCAGAGAGAGGACTATGGGAACTGAGTGTGGATCACAACATAACATTTTCACTCTTTTTGTTGTTGTTTGCTTGCATTTTATTTTCTTTCTCATTTTTTTTCCTTTTTGGTCTAATCTTTTTTGTACAGCAAGATAGTTGTATAAATATGTATGCATATATTGGATTACTTGCCATCTAGGAGAAGGTGTGAGGGGAAGGGAGGAAAATTAGAAGATAAGGTTTTACAGGGGTCAATGTTGAAAAATTATCCATGCATATATTTTGAAAATAAAAAGCTTTAATTAAAAAAAGAGCCAAGTTATGGAGACATTTTTTAAAAAGATGCTAAAGTAGACATTTGTTTGACTTGACAATCCCCCTTGTAGTAAGGGATTTGTTTTTCTTACTTTTGGGGGTTGAAGTAGAGATGTTGTTGGTTGTTTCTGTTGTTTGTCCTTCATTCTAGAAGAGGACCAAGACATCAGAGAGGTGACACCATTACATGCAAGTGAATTTGGATTTAAGGGAGGGAAAGCTGTGCAGTCACCTGCCTAACTTTCCCCTCCAGAGCCATTTGGGTCCAATAACCAGATATAGATCAAGATGACTAGAGATGACCCAGGACGTAATGGAAGACCTTGGCCTTTTTAAGCTGAGGCAATGTCCTTTCAGTGATTAAGGTTAGGTAAGAAGGTAGTTCCAGCATCCCCAAACTCAATCCTTGCTTCAGGGCACTTAGCCATCCATTCATTAGGTAAACTGAAGACAGGACCTATTTTCCTTAAAAGACTGCTCTTTTGGGACTGTCAGTGTTTAGAGGCTCTGATTATTTATTCTTTTCCTCTCATCTGTTACTGATAGATAGGAAAGGAATTGGGGGGAGGGGGGAGAGAGATGAAGTGGCAAGGGGAAGAGAGGAGAAAGAGAACACAGATACAAAAATATAATACCAAAATACTATTCCAATAAAAGGGAGTTCTTTTAGCTATTTACTAATTTAGAGATAAGTCACTTATCATGTTTTTGGTTGTATATAATACAATTTTTGAGACTAATCAAAAAAGACCTAAAGGTAAAAACCCAATCTGTATTATTCTGGAACATTATTTACAGCCCTACTACATGTATTTGATTATATTCAGTTTAGCACAGGATTGTATGAAATATGCCTCCCCTAAGTAGTGTCAATGGCAAAATTTGAACTCATACCTTGTAACCTTAAAACCTTCTTTAATTTTTTTTATATTTCATTTTTTTTATTTATTAATACTTTTTATTTGCAAAACATATGTATGGGTAATTCCTAAACATTAACCCTTACAAAGCTTTCTGTTACAAACTTTTCCCCCCTACTCCCCACCCCTCCCCTAGATAGCAGGATATCCACTACATGATAATTATGTTAGAATACTTAAATCGAATATATGTATAGTTATTGCCACACATCATTTTTTTGTTCAGGAGAAATCATATCTATAAGAGAGAATAATCCGATAAAGGAAATACAATGCAAGCAAACATCAATAGAGAACATGAAAATGTTATGTTGTGGTCCACATTTCACGTCCCTCTCTCTGGGTGTATATGGCCTTCTTCACTGAACAATTGTAATTGAAAACCTTCTTTAAATTTAAGTATTGCTATCATCATTATTACTGTTGCTATGAAATTATTGATTTCTAATTGTTTCATGTGATGAAGTCTTATTTTTCTCAAACTTATATCATACAATCCTACCTCAGAACTTTCTCCCTCTTCATCTCTGCCTCCTAACTTTCCCACTTTCTTCAGTTCTCGAAAAGCCTTTTCCAGTCTTCCTTAATCTTAGGGTATTTTCGTTGATGTTATTTTTAATTTCTTTTTTACATATCTTGTTTGTACCTGTTATTGTTCATTCAGTTGTCAAGTCCGGCTCTTCCTGACCCCATTTGGCAAAGATGCTGAAGTGGTTTGCATTTCCTTCTCCAACTCCTTTTACAGATAAAGAAAGTGAGACAATAGTAAAGTACCCAGGATCACATAACTATCAAGTGTCTGAAGCCAGATTTGAATTCAGAAAAATGAGTTTTCCTGACTCCAAGAAATCTATTCACTTCACTTTTAGGGATCTTCAACACCACAGTTCCACTTAACCAATCAACACTCAGATTAGCTTTTTCAGAGGAATATTTATTCTCCATTTGCCATGTGCAGTTCTGTTGGTTTGAACTCCAAGAAACATGATGCCCTTTCTGGGATAAGCTGAAATCTCATCAACTTGTTTAACTCAGCTTTGCTTATGCAACACCTTCCCTGAACTTCAAAAGCACTGATTTATAGAGAGTTGGATCTGGACTCCCCAGTTCACTCTCTCCTTTCCTTCTGGAGCTTGAACTCCATGGAATATGATGCCCTAAGGCTGGTTGCCCCTTTGTGCTTCCCTTTTCCAGTTTCCTTCTATGTGTTGACTTTCTTTGTTAGACTATAATTGCATTGAGTGCAAGATTGTCTTTTTTTTTTTTTTTTTAATTTGGATCCTTAAAGCTTAGCATTGTGCTTGGTACACAGTAGACACTTATTAAATATTTATTTAATTGAATTGAACTTCAAAGGTATAGCAAGAACAAGCAAATATTTCTCCCATAATCTTCTCTTAAACCCCCTCAATCTCCATCGAGGGTAGATGAATCAGGCTCACAAATTAATTTATTTCCTACATAAACACATTCCCACCAAGTCCCAAATTCATCTGGATTTGTGTCTGCCATGTTGGCTTTTCAGGGAATTTCTGCTAGACCAGAAGCAATTTCTGACCTTGAATTCTGGTCTCCTAAGTCCTAAAATGCCCCTGCTTGTATCAACAACTGAAAACAACAAACAACCTCCACCTATGGACACCACTTTCAAAGAGAAACAGACGGTCCTCATCTGGGAGTTTTAAAGACCCAGCCAATTTGAGTTACAAGCCCACCGACAGAATATCTTCTCCTAGAAGCAGATTTCTGTAGTCTCCTAAATGGGTGTCTCCATCTTAGATGATATGAATATGGGCTAAAGTCTGGTTAAATGTGAAAAGAGGTACTTTGGATTAAGTGGACAGTCTAAAATTCTAATATCCAGTCACAAGGCTTAAGTACATAACAGATAGTGAATAGAATTTAACTGAATTTTTCCAACTCATGATCCAGTACTGTCTTCCACTAGACCATATTGACATGATCAAGAGATTCAATACATCATAAAAATTTGTGTAGAAAAGACAGAGAAAGGAAAATAGGTGAAATGAGGGGTATATGAATAAAAAGAAACACAGGAAAATCTATGGGATATAGAGAATGTTAGAGCAGAAGAGTCCTTAAAAGTCCAATCCCCTTATTTTTCGAATAAGGAAACTGATACCCAGAAAAGCTAAATGTCTTACTCAAGGACACATAAACAGAAAAGGGAAAATTCAGTATTTTTTAAATGCTAGTCTTCTCACCTCAAGGCCAGTGTGTGTTTTCCACTATTTAGTCCCTAAAACCATTGGGCAAATCAGTTCCCTTCTCTGGCACTCAGTTTCCAACAAACAAGTTTTGCTAGTGAACAATCTGTAAATTTTATATATGTCAAGCCTCTCTTTAACCTGCCATCTTGCTTCCTAAAAACTATTTAAAATACAGATCTGTTGTTATCTCAGCACTATCAGTTCCTTTCTTTGCTCACTGTTCTCTTTTAAACTTCAGTGGCCAACAGAGGGCGCAGAAGCTCCATCAAAGAAAGATAAGAGAGCGACAGAGACAGGGGCGGAGAGAAGATAAGAGAGATGAAGACAGAGAGACAGAGACAGAGAGAATAAAAGAAAGAAAGAAGGGAGGAAGAAGAAAGGAAGAAAGAAAGAAAAAGGAAGAAAGGAAGGAAGAAAGGAAAAAAGGAAGAGAGAAAGAAAGAAGGAAAGAAAAAAGAAGGAAGGGAGGGAGGGAGAAACAAAAGAAGAAAAGAAGGAAGGAAAGAAGGAAGGGAGGAAAAAAGGAAAGGAGGGAAGCAGGGAGACAGGAAGGAAGCAGAGTCAAAAGAAGTATGGAGAAAGAGAAAGAAATTTGCTAACACAAATGTGTGTGAAGAAAAGGAGTTTTTGATCTCATAAAAGTTCTCTCCAACATCCTTTGCCAAGGTGACCTGTCAGTCCCTAATGATAACCAGTTGGTGAATTTCACAAGAATCCTGATGATGCATAACAGGAGCTGAGCTATTGAAATGGTTTAGAATAGTAAAAACCTTGAATTTAGAAGCAGAAGTTTGGGGTTCAAACACTGCCTCTGACATTTACTAACTGGGTGACCTTGAACATGTCAATAAATCTCCTTGAATGTCAGTTTCCTCATTTGTAATAAAAGGAGATTGGATCCAATGATCCCTAAGTTCTCCAAACTAGGACTTTAAATCTAGGACTTTATCTCCTATTTAACTCTTTTGATCTCCCCAGACTATTGTCCAATCAACCATTCCATATTTTTTTATTTCTACTACACTGTAGTGTGTGTGTGTGTATGTGTGTGTTTAGTGTAGTTTAGTACATTATATTAAACTACATTAAACACACACACACACACACACACACACACACACATACACATACACAGAGTCCCACCATTGATTGGTTGGTCAGTTGTTGTCCTTCATCATCGAAGAGGACCAAAAGTTTTACATCTCTACACTTCTCTCCATTTACTATGGTATTCACTGTGGTTCAGGCACATATATGTTTTCATTCTCTTTTTTTTTTTGTTTTTGCTGAGGCAGTTGGGGTTAAGTGACTTGCCCAGGGTCACACAGCTATATATTTTCATTCTCTCTCCTCTCAAGAGATCTTCCACACAGTTGCCAAAACAATCTTCCAAAAGCAAATCCTTCTGTGTTACTGCTATTGTATTGCTAATAATCTTCTGTGGCTCCCTATTGCCTCCAGGATAAAACACAAAGTCCTCAACTTGGCACCTGAAGTATTTCAGTCAGTCAACTCCCATTTATTATGTGCCAACTACATTCCAGGCACTGTGCTAAATGCTAGAGATAAAAAGATAGGCAAAAAGCAGTGCCTGTTCTTACTTAGTCTAAAAGGGGAAACAACATACAAACAATTATGTGTTAGATAGATAGATAGGTAGATAGATAGATAGATAGATAGATAGATAGATAGATAGATAGATAGATGGATGGATAGATAGATAGATAGATAGATAGATAGATAGATAGATAGATAGATAGATAGATAGATAGATAGATGGATGGATGGATGGATGGATGGATGGATGAGATAGATCGATGGATGGATGGACAGACAGATACATAGATAAAGATATATAATGTAGATTAGATAGATATGACATGACATGATATATGATATGAAATGATGGATTGGGAGTAGTCTCAGAAAGAAGGAACTAAGATTTAGAAGGACTGGGAAAGACTTCTTGCAGAAGGTGGGACTTGAAGGAAGCCAGGGAAGCTAGGACACAAGAATGAGAAGGAAGAGAGTTCTGGGCATGGATAACAACAAATGAGAATGCTAGGATTCCGGAGACAGAACTGGGCCTCAGATACTTACTAGTTATGTGATCCTGAGTGAGTCACTTAACCCTGTGGACAAGGAAATGGCAAACCACTCTAGTATCCTTACCAAGAAAACCTCCAATGGGGCCACAAAGAATTGACTCAACAACCATAAAGCACCTATCAAGTACTTAATAAATGCTTGTTAACCGGCTGATTTCAGAAAGGCCTGGACAGACTTAGATGAACTGATTTTTAAGTGAAGTGAGCAGCACCAAGAGAACATTGTACACTGCAACAAGATTATATGAGGATCAATTGTGATGGACTTGGCTTTTCTCAACAATGAGATGATTCAGGTCAATTCCAATAGACTTGGGATGGAAAGAGCCGAACTACATCCAGAGAGAGAAATATGGAGATTGAATGTGGATCACAACATAGTATTTTCACCTTTTTTGTTGTTATTGTTTGCTTGCTTGTTTTTTTCTTTCTCTTTTTTTTCTTTTGATGTGATTTTTCTTGAGCAGCATGATAAATGTGGAAATGTTTTTGGAAGAATTGCACATGTTTAACCTATATTGGATTACTTGCTGTCTTGGGGAGGGAGAAAGGAGAGAGGGGAGGGAGGCAGAAAAATTTGAAACACAAGGTTTTGCAAGGGTGAATGCTGAAAACTAACTTTGCATATGTTTTGAAAAATAAGAAGCTATTATAAAAAATGTTGATTGACTAACAGAAATTAACAATTGATTGGATGGGAGGAGGGTGTTGTTTGAAAAGAGTGAGCAGTTGAGGATGGCCCCTTAGTCTTAAGCCTGAGATATTAGGCCAGAAAGACATTAGTACCCTTGATAGTAATAGGGAAGTTAGGAGGGTTTTGAGGGAAAGACAATGAATTCAATGAGGGGGAAGAAGGGTTGTTTGTTTTTGAAGCAATGAGGCAAAGTAACTAGCCCAAGGTCACATAGCTGCTAAGTTTCTGAGGCCATATTTGAACTCAGATGCTCCTAACTCCAGAGCCTACACTCTATTCATCACACCACCTGGCTGCCCCAGGCATGATGAATATAACTTGTCTACAAGACATCCAGTAAGAGAATCCCAAGAGATGGTTGGAAATATGAGACTGGAGGTCAGGAAAGAGGTTAGGACTGGACCAATACCTCTGGGAGTATCTTCAAGGGAACTAATGAGATTGCTAGTGAAATGGTAGAGAAAAAGGGGCCCAGGACAAAGCCTTAAGAGAGATCCGCAATTAACAGGTAGGATCTGGGTGAAGAGCCAGCAAAATAGACATCGAAGGAAAGGTCAAATGGGCAGGAGAATAACCAGGAGATATCAGGAAAATATAGAGAAAAAGGTCAAGGAGAAGAAGTGATTAACTGTTCAAGGCTTCAGAGAAGAATGAGGACTTTTAAAAAGGGTTTTCAATTCAGTGATTATGAGATTATTGGTAACTTGGGCCAGCTAGGGGGTGTCATAGTGCACTAAATGCTGGGTCTGCAGTGAGGGAGACTCATCTTCCTGAGTTCAAATCTTTCTTCAGACACTTACAAATTATGTGTTCCTCAGCAAGTCATTTATCCCTATTTGTCTCAATTTCCCCATCTGTAAATGAACTGGAGAAGGAAACGGAAAACCACTCCAGCATCTTTGCCAAGAAAACTACAAATGGGGTGACAAAGAATCGGACACCAATGAAACAACTCAGTGACTTTGGAGAGAGTAGTCTCAGTTGAATGATGAAGTTGGAACGCAGAGTGTAAGAGAGGCAAGAAAGTGGAGGCCTACCTTGTGAGCTTATTTTACATTAACCTACTTCATATACTCTACATTTTAGTCAAATTGGTCCATTTGGTATTGTCTGAATTTGGCACTCTCTCTTTGCTCAGACTTTTCCCTTCTCCTATCCCTGAATCTTTTGAGATTCAGCTCTACTGATTACTTCCTTTAATGATCTCTTTGTGGGTTTTTTTTTTCCATATTCAAACTCTTTTGTATACATAGCTGTTTAAATGTCATACTCTCCCCAACCCTCAGTAGAATACAAACTTCTTAAAGGCAGGAATTTTTTCCCCTTTTATTTGTATATTCCCAGTTCTTAACTCTGCCTGGCCCAGTACACACTTAACATAAGTTTTTATACTGAAATATATAAGACCCAAAGCCATTTCCCAATAAATAATTGGTCAAAGGATATGCCACTGGACCTTGATGACTGGAGGAGAGAGTGAACAGCCAAATGATTTTATGTAGCTCTGCCCCACTCATAAGCAGTTCATAAACAAGTCAATGTGTCACCCTAGTGATGTACTTGGTCCTCTTTGAGAAGGAAGGACAAACAATTTCTATCTCTTGACTTCTGATCCTCTTCTGGTCACTCTAGATAAAAGCTCATGAATGATATACATTCAGACAAACATAATACCTGAAAAGAAATTGAGAAGTTCCCCTGATTCTAGCTCTGACACTATTTTTTTTAAATATGTAGAGGAATATCTCCAACCTCTTTTACCTAATATTCTGATTCTAATATCTCACATTCCTTATAAGTCTTATATCAGGTAGATCTTCTCAATGTCTAATTTAAATCCCGTTGCTGACTTCTGACATGATATTTTTGTGAGAACAATCCAGAACTCAAGATATATGAAAGTAAGAATAAAACATTCTCTACAGAATTAAAAGAAGACAAATAATTGGAAAGATATTTGTTAGTAATAATTGAAACCTACCAATAAAAAATAATATCTTAGTTAATATATAGATTTAATACTCAAGTACTCTTATAGAATTAAACAAAATGACAAAATTCAAGGAATAAAAAGTCTATAATATCAAAGGGAACAATTTTTTAAACAAAATAAGGAAAATAGATGATCCAACAATTTGTTGAAAAGTAGTAATTTTCCAAATTATTTCATATTACCTTAATTGGAAAAAATAATAGAATAGATTATCTAAGCAAGAATTAAAAAACAATAAAATTTAAGAATCCAGTGTTTGATAAACTACTAAAATGTAGGGAAAAGATTTCCTATTTAATGAAAACTGTTGGAAAAATTAGAAAACAATTTGGCAGAAAATATTTAGATCAGCATCTTGCGTCACATATTACCATAATTTTCAAATAGACATTCGACCTAAATATGAAAGACTAAAAAAGTTTTTAAACGGAGGAGACTGAATGGCAATAACTTTTGTAACTCTACTTAAGGGAAAAATTCTTTTTTTAAATTTTTTTTTAGTTGAGAACTGCAGTACTTTTATTTTTTTTATTTTTTTTTTATTATTAATACTTTTTATTTGCAAAACATATGTATGGGTAATTCCTAAACTTTAACCCTTACAAAGCTTTCTGTTACAAATTTCCCCCCCCACTCCCCACTCCTCCCCTAGATGGCAGGATATCCACTACATGATAATTATGTTAGCATACTTAAGAAATCGAATATATGTATAGTTATTGCATCATTTTTTGTGCAGGAGAAATCGTATCTACAAGAAAGAATAATCCGATAAGGGAAATACAATGCAAGCAAACCTCAATAGAGAACATGAAAATGTTATGCTGTGGTCCACATTTCACATTCCTCTCTCTGGGTATATATGGCTCTCTTCACCGAATAACTGGAACTGGTTTGAAGCATTTCATTGTTGAAGAGAGTCATGTCCATTAGAACTGATTCTCATATAGTATTGTTGTTGCCGTGAATAATGATCTCCTGGTTCTGCTCACTTCACTGAGCATCAGTTCATGCAAGTCTCTCCAGGCCTCTCTGAAATCGTCCTGATGGTCGTTTCTTACAGAGCAATAATATTCCATAACATTCATATACCATAATTTATTCAGCCATTCTCCAATTGATGGGCATCCATTCAGTTCCCAATTTCTAGCCACTACAAAAAGGGCTGTCACAAACATTCTTGCACATGTGGGGCCCTTTCCTTCTTTTATGATTTCTTTGGGATATAAGCCCAATAGAAACACTGCTGGGTCAAAGGGTATGCACAGTTTGAGAACTTTTTGAGCATAGTTCCAAATTGCTCTCCAGAATGGTTGGATCAGTTCACAGCTCCATCAACAATGTATCAGTGTTCCAGTCCTCCCACATCCCCTCCAACATTCATCTTTATCTTTTCCTGTCATTTTAGCCAATCTGACAGGTGTGTAGTGGTACCTCAGAGTTGTCTTAATTTGCATTTCTCTGATCAATAGTGATTTGGAGCACCTTTTCATATGATTATAAATAGTTTTAATTTCATCATCTGAAAATTGTCTGTTCATATCCTTTGACCATTTATCAATTGGAGAATGGCTTGAATTCTTATATGAGACAATTCTCTATATATCTTAGAGATGAGACCTTTATCAGAACTAAGGGAAAAATTCTTTACCAAAGAAGGGACTGAAAAGATCTTTTAAAAGATAAAATACAGAATTTCAGTTATATTAACTTAAAAAGTTTCTACATGAACAAAATTAATGTCTCTAATATAAGCATAGAAATTGTCAATTGGGGTAAAAATCTTTGTATGGAATGCCTCTGATAAAAGCCTTATATACAAAATATATAGGGAAGTTGCAAAAATATATAAAAACATTAAAATCCTTTAAGTGGTCAAAATTTTGCACATCTCACATGTCTGCACAAATTTAGACATATCTTCACTCTAAATATTCATAAAGATTATTTGTTTCCAAATTGTGGTAAAGTCATTTTGGTCCTCTTAGAAAACAGAGGAAAATAATCAACCAACCAAGTTATACACACTATGAAAGATCAATTCAAATAGCTGATAATCAGAAATGAAAACTAAAAGAATCCTGACATTTCATCTCACACTCAACAAATTGTAAAGATGGTCAAAGACACAAATCTTACTAATGGACATACTGCTCAAAGAGGTCAGAGAGAAGAAAAGCAGTCTTCTCTGTGCCAAACAATTCATAGCACTAATATTTTTCATACATGAATGTGAATAATAAATCACAAGAAGTGATTACATTTATTTGAAATACATTTTTGTGAAATGTAGTCATTCATTTCAGCCCAATGCAATTTGCAGTGCAGATTTGAATAATGTGACCCACTACACTCATTCACTCTGATTGAGACCTAGCTGTAAAAAGTGGATGCTTACAATTTGGGCAATGATTGATCAAATTGTAGTATGTGATTATAATAGAATACTACTGCATTGTAAGAAATGATGATTATGTGGAATGAACAGAAACACAAAAAGAATTATATGATTTCTTATGGAGCATAGTAAACAAAACTAAGCAAACGATTTAAATGATTATAATAATATAAATGAAAAAGAGACTAAAAAGAAAAGCTTAATGATCTATAACTATAATGACCTATCAGCTCTGAAGAAGAGATGAAGAAATAGATCTCATTTTTTTTCTTGGGATATTTAAGAAATTATGGGTGCAGAATGTTATGCATACTGTTTTCTTTGATTTGAAATTTTTTCCTTTTTGTAAAGGGAAATGTCATTCAGGGAGGAGGTGGGTGATGGGACATATCCTTTGATAACTCATTAATAAACTGCATTAATAAAATTTTAATTAATGTGGGGGGGAAGAAATTGCCACCACCCTGATCATTCAGCAGCCATCAATACCAAGGCAAGACTCTACACCAGCAAAAAAAAAAAAA
>JAJPUD010003184.1:213866-264009 GCA_023553655.1 Myrmecobius fasciatus | reverse complement strand
TTCAATTTCTTTTTCTAAAATGAGATTATTTAAATATTTTATTTCCTCTTCTATTAACCTGAGTAATTTATATTTTTTAAATATTCATCCATTCAGTTAGATTGGCAGACTTTCTGCCATACAGTTGGGCAAAATAGCTCTTAATTATTGTTTTGGTTTCTTTTTCATGGTGGTAAGTTCACCCTTTTTATTTTTGATTCTATCAATTTTTTCTTTCCTTTTTCTGATCAAATTAACCAAACATATATATATATATATATATATATATATATATATATAGTGTTGTTTTTTTTAATAAAATCAACTCAGTTTTATTTATTAGTTTAATAATTTTCTTATTCCATTTTATTAATCTCTCCATTGAGTTTCATAATTTCTAATTAGGTATTTCATTAAGGGTTTTCAATTTGTTCTTTGTCCTACCTTTTTAGTTGCATGCTTAATTCATTGATCTCCTCTTTCTCTATTTTATTCATGTAGCTATTTAGAGATTTAAAACTTCCCCTAGATTTTGGTATGTTGTCTCATTATTGTCATTTTCTTGGATGAAATTGTGGATTGTTTCTGTGATTTGTTGTTTGACTCACTTTTTTAAAAAAAAATTTGATTATGTAATTTCCATTTGGTTTTTAATCTATCATTCCCTGGGCTTTTATTGAATATAATTTTTATTTCATTCTAGTCTGTAAAGGAAGCATTTACTATTTCTGACTTTTTGCATTTGATTGTGAGCTTTTTATGTCCTAACCCATGGTCAATTTTTGTGTAGATGAAATGCACTGCTGAGAAAAAAATGTATTCCTTTCTATTCCTATTCACTTTTCTCCAGAGGACTATCATATCTAGGTTTTCTAGGAACCTATTAACCTCTCTAGTTTCATTCTTGCTTATTTTATGGTTAGATTTCTTTGATTCTCAGAGTAGAAGCTTGAAGTGCTCCACTAGAATAGTTTTACTGTCTATATCTTCCTGCAAATGGCTTAAAATCTTTTTTTTTCAAGGATTTGCCTGCTCTAGCACTAGTGCATGCACATTTAGTATAATTACTACTTCATGATTTAAGATTTCTTTTATCAAGATGTACTTTCCCTTCTTATCTATTAATAAGATCTATTTTTCTTTTGTTTTAATTTAGATCAGTATTGCTAATCCTGCTTTTTTTTTCAGCTGAAGCATAATAAATTCTATTCCTGCCTTTTACTTTAACTCTGTATGTGTCTTTCTGTATCAGTTGTGTTTCTTGTAAACAACAGGTTTTAGGACTCTGTTTTTTAATCTACTCTGCTATTTACTTCTGTTTCATTGAAGAATTCATACCATTTGCATTACCAGTTATGATTAAGATTTCTATATTTCTCTCCAATCTATTCTCTCCCTTTTATAAACTTTTGTTCTCTCTTTCCACCCTGTCCTTAATGGTGTGTGTGTGTATGTATATGTGTACATGTGTGTTTTATCCAGCCCACAAATGACCTTATCTCCCATCACCCCTCTACCCCCTTTTTAGTAATGTTTTATTTAATTTTTATACAAGGTCAAATTTCCACTTCCTTTTTTACTTCTGTAGCCTTGGAAAAGTTACCCTACCTGAATCTCAGTTCCCTTTCCTAGAAAATGACAGCTTTAAGATAATGACAATAAATGTAATAACAATTGGAAATTTAAAGATAAAATTATTTGTATTCCCTAAGAATTTTATATCATTTGCCTCCCCATACCCATACTTTATAAAGCATGTAAATATTACATTAAAAATAATATTACCAGCATATATACACACACTCACAGACATAAATGTAAAGTAAATATTTTATAGAGGAAAAAAACAGTTGCACATATAAGTTTGAAATCTTGAACTCATGTCTTGATATTAAATCCAGTGTTTTTTTTTTTAACTTCTTTGTGCTGTACTGTGTATCTAGAAAATAAAAACTGACACACTTTCTCTTCTTCATCTTTCTTCTTATCCTCCTTTTCTCCCCTCTCATCTTTCCTGTCTGAAAATTTCATAGCTAAATAAATAACTTCCAATAAATGATAAAAATATATTGTACAACACAAGAACAATTCTTATATTGCCTCCTGCCAAGTTGACATTAGATCATTAGTACTTACTTGTTGGGTTCAACTATTTGACTAATTCTCAATCTGAAAATCTACAAAATCTTTTAGCACATATCTATTCATCATGTTCATAATGAAACCAGCTTTGATAGTTTTTCAAAAACTTAGCTGAAATATAGGTAACTATATAACATTCTCCTATATCCTTTTCTCCTACATTCACTTTTCTTCAGAGGTTTTTCTTATCTAGGTTTTCTAGGATCTTATTAACCTCCCTAGTTTCTTTCTTGTTTATTTTGTGTTTAGATTTCTTTGATTTTCAGAGCAGAAGCTTGAGGTGCTCCCCTAAAATAGTTTTACTGTCTATGTGTCCTGCAACTAGCTTAAAATATTTTTTCTAGGGATTTGCCTATATCCTTGTCAGAAGAGGAAGCATACAATTCTTACAACTTTCTGAGATGACTATTTCTTTTCTAACATAGTCATGTCATCCATTTAATAATACATTAAATAGAATGGCAAGCTCCCAATTAAACAACTTTAACATATAGATGTTTAATTTCACTTTTTTTTAACTTCAAGGCATATTAACTTCTCCACTTAATAATTCTAAATTTCAACAGACAAATTGCACATTACAATATCTGAATTATTTTCTAATATTTTAAAAATATTGTTTAAGGGTGACCTCATAATAAATTTTGCCAATTGACTTCAATGCATAAAAGATATCTGCACACTTCTATTACTATATCTTTATTGTTTTAGGTATTATCTCCATATTATCCAAATGATTTTGTCTTTTATATCCCAAAGTTATTTTTCTTACCAAAGAAATTATCAGCCAAATTTTTTTTTCATTTATACTTCAAATTTAAAGCTATCTCTCCAACAACATTGAGAATTTCTGTGTAAAATAATATCTTCTCATATTGCTAGATCAGGTATCTGCTATATTTTGTAAATATTTATTTTTCTGTTAAGTTTATTGCTTAAAGATTCAATATTAAATTTATTGAAAATCTCAAACATTAGCACATAGTTCCCATAATGACTACTATATTTTCTTTATTATATCACAAGTAATCAGTACTAGGATACACTGTAAGAAAATATAATGTCAATCAAAAAATAGGAGACACTAATAAAATTTTAGTATTTTGCTTAAAATGAAGTTGCAATGGAAAATAAAATACTATTTCACTGATTCAGTCTAATTTCTTTTGTCTTGTATTTGGCTTTCTTCTACGAAAATAATCTATAATTAATTTTAATTGATTGAAAGGTATATTTAATATGATCATTCTCAATATGTTGAATGAAGTATTTACTTCAGATTTTCCTTTTTAAAATGTGGTACGGATCTTTTTTATAAATGTCAATTGCAGAAAGTCCAAACACACTTGTTTCTTTCCAAAGTACTAGCCTCAACATTAATGCTTTTGTCCCACAAGAAAGAAAGCCCCCTTGGATGAATGGTGATTCTACTCTTTAATAAAGAGTAATATCATAAATTACCAGTATGACATAATTATTTATAGTTTTCCATGACAAGTAATTTCAAAGTAAAGTTTAGATGTTTTTTTTTCTTAAAACATGGATTTAGAGATAGTGATAATTTAAAAATCTGAGTCTTTCCTCCCTGCAAGCTTAATATCTATCATTCTTAGGAATAGAAATAGTGCAGAATGATATTACCTCAACAATAATAATAAAGATAAAATTGTGGTTAAATATATACATAAATCCTGGTATTCTGTTACCAAACTTCTAGATTTACAAATAAACTTATATTTAAAGTCTCTAAAATCTTTGAATATTTTAAAAATATATTTTATTTTCCATATTCTGCAAAACTTTGCCTCTTTTCCCTCTATCTTACAGACCTTCCTAATTCTTTTAAATTTCCTTGTCTTTACAATATTTTCATTATATAAATTTATTTCCTGGCTCTGTTCAGTCATTCTGTAAAAGGTTCATAGACATCTCCCCAGGTTTCTCTCAGACTACTCTTTATAGCACAATGGTATTCTATCAAATTAATATATCTCACTTAGTCACAGTGGATGGGTACCTACTCAGGTTCAAATTCTGTGGCCTTACTATTTGTTTTACTTAAGACAATCACTCCCTTAATCTAATCTACCTCTCCCCTTTTCTTGCTCCTTCCATGATGAGTGAAATATATTTTTGTACTAAAATGGGTACTTCTTACCCCCTTTAATTCATTCAAATGAGAATACAGTTCCATTATAAGCTGTTCCCCTTACCCTTTCCTCCTTGTTTGTATAAACTTTTATTTTCACACTCTGATTATGTGAGATAACATTTCCTAACATTGCTTTCTCACTCCCTTTCATGGGAATTCTTCTTCTCATGCCTTTTCATTCTTCTAGGATTATCAAGATATAGCAGAATGACTTTCAAGCCTTCTGTCTAATTAGATTCCCTTTATGATTCAATAAAATGATTAGACTCAGAGGAAAACATGTGCTATCTCTCCATATAAGAACATAAGCAGTTTATCCTTGTTTATCCTTGTTTAGTCCTTCATCATTGTTCATTTGGGTTTAACACATTTTTTTGCTTTTCAACTCTTATATCTGAACTTTTACAATTCTTATGTAGCTCTGGTGTTTTCATCTGAAATACTTAAGTGTAATCTATTTTACTAAAGGTCCTCCTCCCCACCCCTACTCCCACTTTAGGATTATATTCAATTTTGCTAATAGGAAAGTTCTTGGCTATAAGCCAATATCAGTTGCTTTCTAGAATATTATATTTTTCTTCTCTGCTTCCTGAAAGTGGTGACTTTAAATGTGGTTCCTTGCTACATGAATTCTTTCTTTCTAACTAATACTATTTTTCTTTGACATGGAAGGTATAGATTTTAGCTATAATGTTCCTAAGAGTTTATATTTTGTCATTTCTTTTAACAGGTAAATGGTAAATCTTCTCTATTTTCACGTTGCTCTCTGGTTCTAAAAGATGTGAGCAGTTTTCTCTTTTTATGACTTACTGACATACTTAGACCTGTTTTTGGTTTTGCTGTTCAGAGAGCTCAGTGATTCTTAATTTTTCTTCTTTAAATTTTTGGGCAGTCATTTATCCTCTGAAATATTTTATATGCCATTTGTATTTCTCATTCTTCACATTTTAAATTGATTATTTATATCATTCGGTCATTTATATAATTTTATATCATATTCTAATTTGCAGGAAATTTGTTGCTTAAGAAAGCTTTTGTATATTTCTTGCCAATTTGTTCATTCTCTTAACAAATTTCTCTTTGATAATTGAACTTCCTTCTCCTTTTCCCTCCTTTTATCATTCCTATCTCAGTTGTATAAATGTTTGATTCTTAAACAAATACAATAACAACAAATTTTGCTTTTGCCTTCTCAGAACTATGGTCCTTTTTTCCCTCTGGTTTTGTGTCAGTTTCCCTATCATCATGATATGTTTTTATGTTATGATTCTTTGTTGTTTTTGTGGGATTATTCCTTTAGGGTGTTTTCTAACTTTTACTTTTTATTAGGGCTAGGTTCTGTGAACTTTTGGGGGGAAAGATCTGAGCTTCTTGCTGTTTTCTTAGACTGAACATTGTATTCTCCAAGATTCTCACCAGCAGGTTGGGGACTTACAAATTTCTGGTTCATCCACAGTGCTCTGATCACTGTATTTTGCTCTCAGTTACTGACTTGTTTTTTGATTTTAGATAAACTGTTATGGGCTGCTATTGCTAACAACTAGCCTGACTGTTCTCCTGGGTCAGAGTGTAGGCTTCTAGACTGCAGGCTTCTCTATGGTTGGGGATTCCTGCCTTGGCCATTTCACTGTAGGCTTCAGATTGGGCTAGAAGCTGGACCTGGATGTGAGTCACACAGATGTTTGTTTTTCGAGCTTGTAAATAGCCTGAAGTCTGTGTTCACTCTTTATGTTAGAAAGGAGATTCTTAAACTGGAGGGTTGTAATCCCTTATGAAGTTTTGTAACTGAATGTGTGTGTCATGAAATTATGATTTACAGTGATTAAATAGTTCATTTGTAGATCTATTTTGTGTACCTATATGTATGAGACCATGAAAAAAAGTTTCTGAGGTAAAAAGGGTCATGAGTGGAAAGAATTTAAGAAGTACTACTTTAAAATACCCCATAGTTTCCTTTGTCAGTCTGTCCTAGATCTATAACTTAGAACTGAATGATGGATGACAAAACTGCTTCTTTGACTCTTTTCCTGTACCCGATATCAGGGCATAGTATCCCAGAATGAATCTAAGACCTCAGTCATAATCAGCAAGCACCTGACTACTGATCCTGGCTGGATCTCATTAATGACTCTCTGGTATTTAAAGTTTCTTGGATTTCCAAATCAATATTTTACCTATTGCATTTTCTAAGTATATTTGGCAAAGTTTTAGGAGAGGTCACTATATTTCTTGTTGCAATTTCCCAATCTTGCCTCTGCCTATTTGAATGATAGAATCTTGGGTCATGAAGTCAAATGAACATGAGAACAGGAATATCCTAGACTATATCGTGGCAAATAAGTTTTTCTCTTTTCCTTGAAGACCTACACATATAGATGAATTACTTTCTACCCAAACATTATATTCCTGAGAAACTTAAATTGGAAGAAAACCATTACATTCCCACCCTCATGACCAATATGAAGACTAAATCTCTCTGTCTTCCTGTCTCCAGTCTCATTTCTTTCTGTTTTTTTGTTTGTTTGTTTGTTTCTATGTCTCCCAGTCTTTCTGTTTCTGTCTCTTTGTGTATATATATATATATATATATATATATATATATATATATATACATATATGTGTATATATATATATACCAGGCTTTTATTATTGACATAGGACAACTCACAGAATTTGTCTTCATCAATTTCCTCAAATTTAAAATAACATTTTAGTCACAGGATTTTTGTAAGAATCAAATTAGATGATTATTTTAAAGCACTTAGCAAAATGTTTGACACACAGTAAATACTTAACAAATTCTTCATTCCTCTCTTTTTCACTTTCTCCATCCCATCTTCTTTCCTCCCTCCCTCCCTCCTTCCCTCTCTTCTTCCTTCCTTCCCTTCCCTCCCTCTTTTTCTTTCTGTCCTTCCTTCTTTCTTCCTTTCCTTCCTTCCTTCCTTCTTTCCTTTTATTACTCTCTTCTACTAGATATTACAATATTTTAGAAGGATTATCAGTCCCAATTAATTTTTCTCCAAGGTAAGAAACACAAAACTTTACAGGTAGACTTCTGTAACCTGCAATCCACTGACATTGTGGAACAAATGAATCCATGTTCAATCTGGTATGTTCAAAATAATTTTAACTTTCTCAAGCAAATAAACACACATCAAAATTTTTATCATTTTAGCATTGTATGAGGTTTTTACACTCTACTTTCATGAATGACCCATTGCTTTCAATACCTTGAACACAGACTATTCAGGGCTGTAATGAACAGAAAATTATTTCAAGACTTGTACAGTGCAACAACAAAACAAAACAGCAAAAAACAAAAACCCCACCAGTTTCCTAGCACTTCTCAAAAATAAAAATATTGTTTACCAGTCATAAAGATTGCCCACTTCCTTTTCCCATTTATACCTTTCCTTCCTATTCCATCACCAATTACCCAGAAAATGGGAATATCAGTGAGACAGGGTTTTATACTGTGCTTATTGAATGTTCCTTCTCTGATCCATTCAACTAATGCAACACAGCTTCAGCTTCCAATAGCCCATTCCAACTACCTCCTTTCTTATGCATTTCTCTCTATATAGCCATTACCAGGAGCAGAAGATTTTTGGCTTCTCATGTAACTCTACTCTCTCATGATCTAATATGAACACATATTTGGTTTAGGCCATGACTCATGTTTATACAATATAGCTCACTTTGATTTTTCTGCCTCACTTCACTTATTATTATTATTATTATTATTATTATTATTTTCATTTGCCAGAGGTCTTTGCTTTTTTTTTCCCCAACATATAATTATCCTTCCCAAACACTCACATGCTAAGGCAGAATTAATGAGACCATCAAATATCACCCATCACCAAGCTAATTGGCATTTTTCTGTCTTCCTCAAATTGAATGGGCCAAAGGTGGTTCAGTCTAAGTCCTCCATTACAGTATTTAAAATTTCCAGTACAAATATCCCATAATCTGATTACCTTCCCTGTATAAGCAATGCCACAATATCTTTGAACATAGGGTGATACTTATATTCTGAGGTTCTGGTTTATAAAAACAAATAAACAAAATTCACCAAATTTACCATGTACAGCTTCAGATGTGTGAAGTTTGCATTTGGATAGTTTGTGGTTTAGGGGAGTAGGGAGATTTGTGAGATAGGAGGAAACATTTTTAGCACATTATGACAATTAAAATCAGCCTTACTATTGAGATTTTACATTTATTTTTTGAAGTGGAACAAAGTTAAATGTTTTTCCCCTTCCCTATTCTTGGTATAAGAAAGTAAGTCAAGGCTAGAATATAATATTGTACATAAAGGTGATTTGAATGAAGCTTTTAACTCATGGATAACAAATGAAAAAAACATTACATAGAGTATACCACTAACATCATAAATTATTCATAATTGTAGCTATAATATCTCTTCAGAGTTTTTAACAGTTATATTCTTGATTGAAGATTTCTTCCCAGTCTCTACTCAAAGCTGGGCAATCCATTAGTAACTAGAAAGGAATTCTTGAAATCAATTCTTCCTTAGGAGTAATTTTTAAACATATCCAGGATAGAATTAAAGAGGATAAAATGGCATTAAAATTCTATCTGAAACCAACCCAAACTAGAATAAAAGCAGATGATCTTCATATCCTATACCTTATGCTTAACCATTAAAGCATGAGGTTATGTAAATTCCCATTCCATCTCTCCAATACCTTAACCTATTTAGGATAAAGGAAAGATCAGCAATCTGAGTTAAGTAATACCAGACTGTGATAAATTTCAGCATTTGTTTAGAATTGTTTTAACTGGATGAGGAATAAGGCTAGAGAGTTGGATTTACAAACATTAGTTTCAGCTTGTCTTCTTTCTTTTTTTGTTTAAAATCATATGTAGCTTTAGAACCAAAATAAAGACTTTACCTTTATACTTATTTTTATTCCTTTTGAAACAGTCAGTAAAGTATTATGTTTTGTTATTAAACAACAATACAACAAAACCATTTTTGGAGGCTCTCCTATTTCAACATATGTTTTCCAGTGTAAGATTTGGGCTTCAAAATGTAGTATGTGAGAATCATCTTAAAAAATTTTTAAAACATAACAATTTGAAACACATAAAATACACTTTAATCTATTTTTTGGTATCCAAATCAGAAATTCTTGTACACAATTTATTACCTCTCTGTTACTCTGATTACAATTTCCTAGTTTTAGAGAATCAGTATTACTGAAGGGGCAAAATGACAAGGAATCTGTTTATAGATCTAGCTCACATGCTAATATATATATATGTATATATATGTATATATGTATGTATATACAGACATGCATACATACAGATATATAGGTATGTTGATATATGTATTTGTATATGTACATATATTTGTGTATGTATGCTAATTGGTTCCTAAGTAGTTTTAATATTCTTTGGGATATTGAACTATATGTTAAATTTTCTCAAAGTATATAAAATAAAGGAAATAAAGGTAAGTAGCTTAAGAAACTGATAGATATAAAAATAAAGCCAACTAAAGGAGATAAGATATTCATATTTTTTGTATAATGAGAAACTATAATAGAAAGGATGAAAGTTTGGTTCCATTTCTCAGACACAAAGGTTCAAGACAAAGCTAATGTACTTACTACCTGTATGATATTGAGAATGATAACCTTCAATACATCAGGTTTATCATCTTGGAAAATGTAGGAATAATCAACTGTTGAGAATTCTCTACTCTGGTTAACATAATGATCTAACTAAAATCTAAAAGTTATTATCCACACCCAGACAAATAACTGATGAACTTTGAGTGCAAATTGAAACCTGCTTTTATTTATTTACTTTTTTATGTACTTTGTTTTGTCTTTTTTGGCTCTAGCTTTTTTTTTCCAGCATGACTTTCCATATGTAACTGATTTATTGCTTGCCTTTTCAATAAATCAGAAGAGGAAAATAATTTTGAACTCAATTAAAAAAGAGAATATTAATAATAAATAAATAAATAAATAAAATAGTGTTTGGAATAGAATTGTCCAGTAAAAGGATGTTTTTTATTTTTATTTTTTCCAAAATTATTGAAGTAAATTATGTAAAAATTCAAAGTATTTTTTATCAAGACAGTTTTACAACATTCATGCAAAATTATGATATTAAAGAATGAAAAATAAACTAACATATATATCCTTAAATGAGTAAGTTTTAGGAGTCATATGAAATGGGAAAAAATCTTAAAATTACAAATTTAATGTAAAGCTTTAAAATAAATGCAAATAACTTTCAAAATTTATAAGACAGCTGAGAAATAAATTCTTGAGAAAAGGTAAACTTTGATTGACATGATCTCTTACTATGTATTCATTTATCTAAATGATGGTTTCATTCTGATCTCATCTCTTCTTATTGCTTCCCTTTTATATGAGCTGCTTCTACAGCATGATGAATCATTTTTAAAGGGAAAAATAAAATCCTATACTTTTGAAAGGACATATTCTGTACTTCCATCGGGACATACATTTCGCCTCAAGATGGATGTATGGTGTGTGTCCGTGTGCACTCAGGTGATTAACTGTTATCTGGGGAGGAAAAAGGATATATCATTGGAACTAAACATATCATCCAAAAAGGCAAGTTTCAGTTAGGAAAAAAAAGTTATATATAGTAAATAACAAATACAATACAAAAAAAGATGATAAAAACTCTTATGGAACATAACCACAAAAAGAATTGTAGACAATCTGACAGGAAAAAATAGGATATCTTTTTCTTTTATGTCTACATAAAATTTTCATTTCCTCTTAGCAGGACAGGTATATGGACCTACATGAAGATATTTTAAATTAAACTTTAGTTGGTCTTGATATTTCAGAAATTGAAATAATTTAAACAAAGATATTGGAATGAAATATTGGAAAATATTTTAGAGGCAAAATAATTCTGTTACATATAGAAATGGTCAGGAATTCAGTAGTTGCTTTACACATACTAATATTCTTAAAGAACATGATGTGATTTATAAATAAAAATCATTACTAATCAGTTTAAAGTCTTTTCTCTAAATTCTTCTACCAAAGTTTCATCTAAGCATAGAGTTGACTGTTTCCTTGATATTAGAAGAATAGTAAACAGCTATGTGGTTCAGTAGGTTGAACACTAATCTTGGAGTCAGGAAGTCTAGTTGTACACATTAGTGTGCATTTGACCTCAGTTTCTTTAGCTATAATATGTAAATAATAACCTATCACATCGCTTTGCTTTGTGTTATTGATGAATGCAAATGAAATATTTGTTAAGGGCTTAGCACAATGCCTGATATATAAAAGGTATTTAATAAATGCTTCTTTCTTTTTTATTTCTTTTCAGAGCACAAGTTATGGAAGTTCCAACTATTTATGTTCCAAGCAAACTAAAAAAGTTTCAACTATAGATTCTGGAAAAAATTAGATGTAGTCAAATTGATAAAATTCAGGATATCTGAAGTATGTTTTATTTCTGGTATCTTGTTTTTGGGAAAATTTAATAAGTACACTCATTTCTGACCAGTAGAACAGATAGTTTATATACAGTATTTAAAAAACAAAATCTACCATCTATTTCCCTGGATTATAACTTTCCAACATGCAAGCCAGAGAAGTACATTTTCTTTGTAGAGGGCAGAAGGGAAAAGTTATGGCACTCTAATAAAATAAAATATCCAAATAGTTGTGTTGCCTGTGTTGGTGTATAGTTAGAGTTTAATGGTACCTATTTATATACAAAATTATTTATTTGTTATATATTGTGTTTTGTTGAATTATTAATTTCAAAAACTTTTTGGCTTAACCTAAACATGCATGCTTCCATGTGTTCCTGTGATCTCAAAATAAGCACTTTGTGGCAACTCTGGGAATTATACAACTGATAGTGTTCTGAGAGGAAAGCTATGATCCCAACTACAACAATTGTTTACTAGGGATTTCTTTTGTTTGTTTCTTTTGTGTTGTTTTCTCTTGTTTTCCTTCTTTTATCCGCTCTGCTACTAATTAAAATAATAATTACAGGACATTCAAACATTTCATAATTACTTTCTGAAGAGTAAAGTGCTACTTTAACCTGTAATTTTGGGAAACACTACATGTCAATCAAAGGTCAGTTTTTTTTTTTTTCCCAAGATTTATTTCTCAGCAGTTCAATTCAGTTTGAAAGTTATTTGCATTATTTCAAAGCCTTATGCTATATTTTAATTTTAGAAGATTTTTTTTTCATTGCATATGGCTTCCTTGACTTAGTGCAATGTCTGATACACAAAAGGTATTAAAGAAAAACTCATTTCTTTTCTTCTTTTCAGAGCTCAAATTCTGGAAGTTTCAATCTTTCAGGTTCCAACCAAACTAGAGTGTTTAAGGAGGATGATAAAAGAGAGGCCATATTGGGGGAGGGAGTGGTAAGTACCAAAACACTTTTGATGAGGGACAAAGGTAAAACGAGAGAAGGAGAACAAATGAAGGGAAATACAGTTAGTAATAGTAATCATAAAAAAAATTGAAGCAAATTTCTCTCATCACGCCTCATTTTCCAAACATAGAGGAAACTGAATTAAATTTATAAAAAAAAAACATGTCCTAATTGTTAAATGACTGAAAAATATGATCTGTACCCATAGGATTGTAAATTCATTCACATCCATTGACCTAACAACACCACTCTTAGGCACAAATATCAAAAGGAATATTTTTAAATAAAAGGAAAATGACATCTATGTACAAAAATATCTATAGCGGTTTTCTTCTTATGTAAAAAAAAAAGGAAATTAGGGGATTTCCACCATTTGGGGAATGGTTCAACGAACTATGGTATATGGTTGTGATAGTATGTTTGCTGTTCTATGGGAAATGATAAGAAGGAAAAAAAAAAAACTTGGAAAGTCCTCCATGAACTTAATCAAAGTGCAATGTAATGTGTACAAAGCGATAGTAATGTTTTGGGATAAACAGCTGTAAATGACTTGACTATTATCAGTAGTACAATCATGGATGATTCCTCTGAAGGATGTATGATGAAAAATTCTATCCATATGCAGAGAAAGAACTGATTGTATCTGAATACACAATGAAGCATTCTCTCTCTCTATCTAATTTAATTTTTCTTTTTTTATTAAAGCTTTTTATTTGTATAACATATGTATGGGTAGTTCCCCAACATTGATCTTTACAAAGCTTTCCATTACAAATTTTACCCCCAGTCCCCTCCCCTCCCCTAGATGGCAGGAAGTCCACTACATGTTAATAATGTTGAAATACTTGAGAAGTTATGCAAGAAAAATCCTATCTACAAGAAAAAAAAAAGAATCAGAGAAAGGCAACACAATGCAAGCCAATGTCAATAGAGATCATGAAAATGTTACGTTGTGGTCCATATTTCATTTCCCTCTCTCTGGGTGTATATGGTTTTCTTCAGTGAACAATTGGAACTGGTTTGAGACAATTCTTTGTTGCAGAGAGCCATGTCCATCAGAATTGATCATCATGTAATACTGTTGTCGCTGTGTATGTTGATCTCCTGGTTCTGCTTGTTTCACTCAGCATCAGTTCATGCAAGTCCCTCCAGGCCTCTCTGAAATCGTTCTGCTGATCATTTCTTACAGAGCAATAATATTCCATAACATTCCATTCCATATACCATAATTTATTCATCCACTCTCCAATTGATGGGCATCCCTTCAGTTTCCAGTTTCTTGCCACTACAAAAAGGGCTGCCACAAACATTCTTGCACAGGTGGGTCCCTTTCCCTCCTCTAAGATCTCTTTGGGATATAGGCCCAGTAGAAACACTGCTGGGTCAAAGGGTATGCACAGTTTGACAACTTTTTGAGCATAGCTCAAAATTTAATTTAATTTAATTTTTCTTGAGTTTTTTATTATTTTATTAGGGTGTATGTTTTCTTCCAAAACTTGATTTTTATGGAAATGTTTTGCATAACTTCACCTGTAGTTTATTAATTCTGAATGGGAATAAGGGAGAGAACCTTGAACTCAAAAATTTAAAAAAAACAATTGTAAAAAAATTGAATGTAACAGAGGAAAATATTAAATAAATATATCAAATACAAAAAAATGAAAACAAACTGGTTCTTCTAGTTAACATTTGTCTTTTGAGCATGAACAAGCAGCACCTGGAAATGGCATAGTCTAACATTCTGAAGATGGTTGAATATTAGATCCTCCACAAGCATGCAGACTAACAAGGCATCAAATATAGCATAGATTGTATTTTACTCAGTAAAAGATGTACAAAACAAATCCATGGGGCAGTCAAGAATTTCCCTTCCTTTTCTAATGGACTTCCACATTCCCTTAGAGACAGATACAAGTCTATACAGTGATATAGTAGTACCTCTTTGGGGGATGGTTGTTGGAAAGAGAAAGGACTCAGGGGTATCAGGGAAGCAAAGTATCTGGCTCTTCTGTTGAGTCTTTGTCTCCACTGGGACATGAATAAGTAGTTTTCTTGGCTGGCCTCTTCCCACTTGTATGGGAATTGAGAATAAATATTTCTTTACATACTATTGTCCCAAACTGCTTGAAGAGGACCGTTCTCATTTGCAGGAAACTTGAAGACTGTATACCATCCTGTTCCCTCTGCCTGTCTCCTGAACTGATGTGCCAGCTGGTAAGGGACACAAAAACCATTCTATCTGCTACTCACATTAGTCACCTTAAAAAAGCTGCCTGAAATCCTAAGAGGATGCTCATGTGAGGTTGAACCCCTAGTGATGGTAATAACTATCTTGAATTCATTTTCCAATGATGAACAAATTTCCATATTTTCATACCTTCCCCATCCTATTAATTCCAAGCTATCATTCACTTGTCCTTTTCAATTATTTGCTTATTCCTGACCTCTTCAAACTACTCCCCTCACTAACTACCACCCCAAAAGCCATTATTGTACCTGGAATGATTGTTCCATAGGCAACACATTTAATATGATTCTAAATGGGTTTCATCTTCTGGCTTTTACTGAATACTGCCTCCACTCTGGTGACAAATCCTGCTAGTTATCCTTTTCAGCACTGGGTTGCAGTTTTACTCATTCCTTGTAAGTAATCAGGATTTTGAGTATTCATTACTCCCTCTTGCTACTTTGAAGCTCACCATCTGCCTCCATCACTCAACAACGTCTCTTCATTTGAAGTTCACTAAATTTCTATCTACTGCTAAAATTATGGTAATTGTTTTCTATTGACCTCCAGGGCATTCTTTTCTCAATGAGTTTGCTGCCTGATTCACAATTTCTATCGTTATACTTTCCTTCCCAGATAAAAGGGGAAATCATTATATGTTACAATTCATCAAATATACTAATCTCCTAACTCTTCAAGGAAGAATCATTACTTATCCCAAGCTATAAAACCTCTAAGTTAGATAAGACTCGCCAAACTTGCCCCTCACCAATAGCCCTCAAGACTAGAATGTCTTCATTGATATCATTTTAATGGAATTATTTACAAGTGGAGAAATTGAGCTACATGTAATTATGTAGATATAATTCAAATTATTGATAACTCCTTGTGGACACTTCTTTCATTTATTTCCCTGTTTTAATAAACCAAATTAAGGAAAACTGATTTTCATAAATGAATAGATTATAAATATAATATTTGGCCAATTACTTTTTGGCTGTATGACAGCAGAAATATTGACTACCATAATTTCTGTAATCTATTATTTATAGGTTATTATAATCTTATGTTAAATGTTCTACTATAATTTGTCATCATTAATTAAATATATAGATAAACAATTTATAGACATATCAGATTGCTACCATAAGAAGATTTCTGTGTTTTTTAATTGTCTTGCATTATGAAGAATGCTTATAGATTTGTTTTCTTGGTTTTGCATTTTCCTGGTAATAGATAAATTAAAGTATATTTTCGGAATCTTTTTTTTTTCTTTCAGGAGTAGTGAATAACTATTTCTTCTTATGTAACAATTTGATATATTTAATTATGTTCTGATTAAAGCTCTATTATATTTTTTCAGAGTGCTTCCTTAATTCTTCAAATTATCTCTTTTGGATTAAAAAAAAAAAAGATCTTTTTGGTGTAATGAACAGATTCTCTCCAGGCTAGTAATCATTCCATATGTGTGTTAAATATTCTCTTAGTGACACAGCTTTGGATTTATAGAATGACCTTTTGAATGTTACTCTGTCTTTGTTAAAGCTTTTTAGGTTTAAATCCACAATCTGGGATTATCTCCTCTGGTTTAAGTCTTTTGATTAATGAATATAATTTAAAGTTCCATTTTTAATTGAATGCTCAGGCACCTGTCAGATCAGCATTTCATCTTAAAAATTGTAAGGGACATTCATTCTTTACTTCACTACCATGTGTTTAACTTTAATTCTAAATGAATCTCTTTTCAAAAGTGTTTCTACCATTGCTACCCATGTGTGCTAGCTGAGCAATAGCCATTATTAATGTTTGTTAATATTTTAATTATCACCTTTCTGGATCTTGTAGAAGATAAAATAAGATATAAAAATATAAGGTTAATTTAACATGAAAAACACAAGTCCTATGAGAAAATACTTTGATCACCCAGCTATATATGTTTTGAAATAACATACTGAAGGAAATGAAATGCATTTCTTCCAAATGTAAGAGGATATATTTTTATGAGCTAGAAATCAATATTTTAATCTTCAAATTAAAAGGCCTTTTGTATCTTTCAAGTATTGAGATGGAAATAATTCATGATTTAACACAATTGATATAAGGTCAAATAATAGCCTAACAAGTTATATTTCTAGTAGAAACACACTACACTTGTCAGGTACTTTAAAATATATAAATACTTTAAAAATCTTTTCTATTGTTTGATTATATGATACAGTGGTGAGGAATAAGAAAGAGAAAACAATATCAACCATGTGAAATTATTTTGAGAATGAGCCCAATTGAGTGTATAGTACCATTAAATCTAAGATTTGTTAAGCAGTTATGCCATTCAGCATACTGTATAATTATATCACATGGCATGACTTCTTACAAACATTAATGAAATTTAGGCATGCCTTACTAAAGAGAATAGTGGTAGGGTCACCAGAGCAACATTCTACTTGTATTTGAGTGTACCAGCTTTTAAGTCTATCATTTCACAAAAGAATTGCATTGATTGGACAAATTGGGTGAAACAAAAAATAGATGTTACCACAATGGCAGTTGAATAGTAGACATACATGAACTGTATAGGACATTTTTCTTGAAGAAAAAAATGAGAGAAACATTTTAGTGTGCTCTATTAGGAAATGGCACTTTCAGGTAGAGTGATCTACTATGCAACTGCATGAAAATTATTCTGCAATGACGTTAGAACAATTGATCATTAGAGAGGTAAGATTGAAAATGGCAGAGTATTCAAATGGGATGGTAGGAGATGATACCAAAAAAGTCAAATTCCCTTTGTGTCCCTGGTAAGGAAAAACAAACAACAACAAAAAACATTATGGGTACATAGAATACAACCATGAATTCTGAATATTCTATTTCAGGAGTGAACTCTATTATGTGTGTTTATGTATGTGTATTATATGTATATATTAGCATATTCCATGTAATAGGCAATGAAAAATGTTTCCATAATGTATGAATCACTCAATCAATAAACACTAAATGTCTACTATGTGCTGCAAGCTATGGTAATTGGTAAGGATACACATCCCCCCCAAAAAATAGTATCTGCCCTAAAGGAGCTTGCAATTTAATGGAGGAAGACAATACAAAAAAAGGAATCTGAAAGGTTGGGGACTAGGGAGGTGATTAGCTAAGGAACTTACCATAGGCATGGGCATAGTGGAAAAAATCAGAGAAGTCCCAAAGTAATTATCAGATAGGATAAGAATATGTTCTAAATTCAGCTCCTACCAAAAAATGCAAACTACCAGTTTATTTTTACTGTAATTATAACCAGCAACCTCACCACCAAACCTATACAGTTCAGGTACTCAAAATTGTGGCTAAATAAAATCTGAAATTAAAAAAAAAGAATGAATGATGGGTTTGCAGGTGCTTTCATAAATCAGGAGAGCTATCTTTAATGTCTGGATTTTTTGTGACATGCTTCACATGCTCTGCATGATTTTGTGAAGATATTCATTCTCAACTGTGTTTTATAAAATAAAATCCACTCATTCAATGTCCTTCAAATAATATATATATATATAGTTATAAATATATAGAAAATATTTTGATATATACCTATTGTGTTGTAATTCTCAAATATCAATTATCAATCATTATCATATATCAACTATTACTAAAATTACATTTATTAAAATCATTAAAATCATAAACAAATATCACTTCTGCAAAAATAAAGATATTTGGTTATCCAAAAATTATATCATAGAAACTAATAAAGCATGCTCTATTCTGCCCTAAAAGCTATCTTAATAAAGTTTTAATTAATAAATTTGAATATTTGCTTAATCTTTAAACAAAGATTGCATTGTAGTCACCTATCTAATGTTAGAAGATATTTGTTTTCCTTTTTACTCATTCAAGAAAAAGCAAAAAATAAACAAATGATCATCTGATTTGTCTTCAAGGTACCATCTTCTTTGAGTAATAATTTCCTATTGATCTTTGAGAATTTCATTATATTTTTATCCAGTTCTACTCCCTGCCCCTTGCCAGAGTCATTCCATAGCACAAATAATATATTAAAGATAAAAATAAATTTAGCATAACTAAGTAATTCATTTGAAAGGTCTGAGAATATGAGTGTTTCACCAAACTCAACATTCTCCCAAATCTGTTCATTGATAGCTAGGAAATGGCTTTTCACAAATCTTTTGTTATTCTTGAAATAATCACTTGGCTATTTTTTAATATATGTGTGTGGTTGCTCTTTATTTTTTTCTATAGTTTCATTATTGTTTATATTAAACCTTAACCTCTGCTTACTATACTGTCAGTTTCTATAAATATGTCTGTGTTTCTCTGTATTAATCATAATCATCCTTTCTAAAACCACACTAATACCTTATGATAGTTATATACCAAATATGTTTTAGTCCTTCCCCAATTCATTGCGATCTGCTTTGTTTCTAATTCTTCACTCTCACAAACAGTGCTGCTGTAAATATTTTTGGTGCGTTTGGGGATTTTCTTCTTATGCTTAACCTTCAGATGGTATTAGCCTGGTCATGAAATTTCCAATTCAAACGACATTGTCATTTCAGTACTTTTATTTTTGTAATTCCAAAGTATTTTCCAAAATGGTTGTACTAATTCACTATTTCACTAATAATTTATGTGTGCCTACATTCCCACAAATTCTCCAAAAATATTTTTTCTTATCTTTTGTTATTCTATACCAATTTGTAGCATCTGTAGTGAAACCTCTAGCTTTTTTAAAACTTGAATTTGTTTTATTAGTAATTTTTAGCATTCTTTAAGACAGTTGCTAATAATTGACATTGCATCTTTTGAGAAGATGCAATCATCTCTTAAAAATAAATCTTTTAAAATCAAATGTTGCCCATTTATTGTTCAAATAAATTGAAAAATAATGTATCCAATAAGCTGAAGTTAGAAGAATATTTTGTAAAATAATAGAAAATATTAACTGTCTGTTGAATAGAAAGGTATGACTTGAAACATAAAATCTAACCTGAGAACTCAGGCATCAAAAGGCTATTGCACTGAATTAAGCTAGCCAGTGAAAAAATTATAACACTATTAATTGAAAAAAAAAAAGATCATGTGGTTATATCTCATTTTTTAAAGGAATTCAGGTTTAAAGTGCAAATTATAATGAAAGGAAATTCCACACATAAAATAACTAAAGTTATTTTAGTAGTATATTTTTAAAATTTATTAAAAATATTAAATTAATGAAAGGGTGATATGAGAAGTAAAAAGTTTTGCCAAAGCAAATTGTGAAAAATATTAACATCCCATATCTAATCTTAAATGATCTCTTAAAACCATAGCATTGTTATGGATTACATGAATTTTGTATTGGAAATCATTGTCTATTATCAAAACTTTAAAAAGATCACTATTATTTTAATTAAATCCATTTAAGGAGTAATGAAAAAATTAACAAATTTAAATATATATGTATAAATAAATACATATTCATATATATATATTCATTTTCCAATCTGCCTCCCAAAATAGAAACAATCTAAGGTTAAAATCATTTTTATAACCATTTTGTCAGAGCATTCCCCCCAAGGAAACTATAAAATCCCAGAGGAGAGATCAGAGATAAATTAAAACTCAAGTTAAAAGAAATGTAAAAGTTTTGTTCCCTAAAACTACACACTTTTGTCATTGTAGTATTTGGGTCATTGTATTCCAGGATCTATCAAGGTTCTTTTACTTTGAGGGGATTGGAACTCTCTCCCAGATCATAACCTAGCTATGGTTACATGGATAAGTTTGAGGCCATTTCTCCATGTTCATTCAGTGGGAAAGAAAGGAATTTAATTCTATCTCCACTCTATCAACTTTTAGATATTCCATGCATGTTCCTGGAATAACTGTTTGAAATACGGTATGAATTTTTTTTTAATTTAAGAAATTGTTTTATTAAGGGGGACAAGTTTTGACTGTTCAGGTGGTTTTTAAATTTTTAGCCTTTCTTATATCAATTAGAACAGATTATAATATAGTTTTGTTATTAATGATGTTGATATCTGATTTCTATCCTCCCTTGAGATTTTTCCCTTCATTTTGTTCCAGGGATAGAGGTCAAGACATTTGCCCTTGGCCAGACACTAGATGTAAATGACAACAACATGGACCAATATTGAAGGTAAAAGAAATCAAAGTACATACTTATAGAAGAGTCTCTCATTTCCTTTAGTTATTTTCCATGTATTGTACTTTTAGTCATAATTCTAACAAGTATGTTTTGTTTTGTTTGTTTTTTTAAGCAAAAAAATACTACATCCATCTGCCAGAATTATTCAGATCAAGGAGACATATTATTAAAAAGGCTGCTTAATTTATAATCAAAATATATAATGGAATATTTAATTGCATGCTATTATAGTCAATTAAAGTGTCCAGTTGTTAGCTAGACTTTTGAACTTCGAATTGCATCTGGAAACATTGCTAAGTAACAAGTGTCATTTCTTCATTTCATTTCATTTTCCCCCTCAATACTCTCGTCCTTGGTATACACTTTTTTATATATTCCATAATTTAGTTCTCTGAAGCTGGCATTGGTTTGCTGTCATTTTGTTTCTTAATTTCGGTCAATACTAATTTTGTCATTTTTGTCTTCTGGTCAGATTTTCTTATTTTTTTAATTCCAATTGTAAATGTATAGAACTCTATTTTGGGGAGCTCTTTATTTTCTTTCTAAGCTGAAGAGGTTGACTTTGGTTTACTAACCTTTGATCCTCTTGCCTTTTCTGACAGTTAACAAAAAAGCTTTTATTTCTGACTAGTGTAGAGAAAGCATCATTTTGAAAATATATTCACTGTGGCCATCCCTGGCTAAGACTTTTTTGAAATATCGATCTCTACATGGTGATCTGATGCTTTGCTTTGCACTGATGGATTTTTCTATGATGTCCTGTTGTAACTATTCTCTTTAACTCTTTTTTTCATATTTATCTTTGCTTATGCCTTTGAAACCATTCTTATATACATATATACGTATCAATGTATATGTATGTACTTATATCTTTGTGTATATGTAGACACATATCTCTGTATTTATATATTATATAATATGTGTATTTCTTTATTTTTTAGGCATTCTCTTTCCAATTGCTTTGCCTTAATCATATTGTTTTAATTATAATTCTACCTTTTTCAAACGTGTTAGTGGTTTCAACCTATTTTGTTATTATTATCATCATAACAATTGCTTTCAAGATATTCATAGCATTTAATATTTTCAGAATCTATTTAGTATATGTTTTCACTTATGTTCTTCTCGACCATATTGCAATGTCAGCAAAGAAAATATTATTATTATTTACCTTGTTCAAAGAAGAAAACATTTCAGAGCTGTGATTGGCTTAAGATTACATATTACAGGTACTGACGCCAGGTCTTTTTGTTTCTTTAAGATTAATGTTCTTTTGCTTCCTTCACTATATCACTAATTCACACCAATTTTGACCATTCTTATTTAAGTAATTTCCCCACCATTTAGAAATATATTGATGAATGAAAAAAAAAAAGTTGCTAAAGACAAAAATTGTAACAAGTGAGAAAAGATAAAAATTCAAAAGTGAAATAGTTCTTTATTCCTAAAAACTCAGTTTAATTAAATAATCCCTTACACATAAAATTTTAACTACAAGATACATTGAAAGACCTAGCATTACTTAGGGAAAAACTAGAAGGGAAATATCAAAGCCCTAAAATGAGTTCCTAGAAGAATGTTCATTTCTCCATTTCTTAAAATGCTTAATTATTGTGGAGTCATTTTTCCATTTTTTTCTTTAAATGTTATATAATATTTTTTCATTATCTATAATAAAATATTATTATGACACTTAGAAGAAACAAGATGCCCTGAGGGAGAGAGGAGGTGACTTTGACTACCATGTAATGTGGCAATGAGATCCTAGTTCAGATAACATATCATGAATGCTCCATGAGCTCAGTCTGAGTAGTTAAAAGGTATTAGTAGGCATTTAATAGGTACAAAGAAAGTGGTTGTATATTAGGAATGATTGAGGAAAGATTAATAGTAAGCCATGAAGAACAAAGGGAAAAGGAAGAAAGATTAGATTTAGATATAATTGCTGTGGTGAATAACAAGATCAACAATGAAGGGAGGACTGTGACCAACAGCATTAATTATTTTTGGAAATAGTATAGTGTTAATTAAGTTTAGCATTTCCTTTAAGGATTAAGAAATCTTTGAGAAATTGTGTAGATGATCAGAAAGAATGAATGAGAACATACATAGATGGGAGGAAAATTCAGGTTTCAAAATTACTATTAGGACTGATAATTAGAAGATACAATTTCAAACATTTCAATGCTTGGTTGAGATGAGCTTATCATATAAGCAGTGCAACTGAAGTGTTTATTTAAAATATCAATAAAAAGGGAATATTTGGAATGGAAAGGAAGAGTATGAATGAATTCTCAAATGAGGACTTCCACTAATATTTTATCGGATCAGTGGAATAGATAAGGTTACATTAGAGTAAGTGGTCAAAGTTATATAGTATATGATAAACACAAAGTTCCAAGATTTCAGAAAAAAAGTTCATTATTTGACAAAATTTGCTGTGAAAACTAGAAAGCAGTATGATAAAAATTAGGCATAGATCAGCATCTTATACTGTACATCAAGAAAAAGTCAAAATGGGTGCAAAATTTACACTTCAAGGGTGATAGCATAAGCAAATTAAGAGAGCAAGGGATAGCTTATCTCTTGGCTATATAGATAAAGAAAGAAATTAAAACCAAAGAAGATATAGAGATCATTAAAATGTAAAATAAATATTTTTATATAATGTTTAAAAAGTTTTGCCCAAACAAAATCAATGCAGCCAAAGAATAAGAAAAGCAAAAAACTGGGGAAAATGTTGTAGCAAGGATCTCCAATAAAGTACTCCTTTCTCAAATATATAGATAACTAATTCAAATTAAAAAACACATTATTCCCCAATTGATAAATGATAAATAGACATAATTTTTATTTTATTTTTTTCTTTATAAAAGCTTTATATTTATAGAACATATGAGTAATTTTTCTACATTGACCTTTGCAAAATTTTATGTTCCAAATTTTTCCCTCTTTCCCCCCATTCCCTCCCCTAGATAGAAATGGATAAACAAGCTGTAGCAAATGATTGTAATAGAATACTATTGCTCTGTAAGGAACAAGTAGTATTATTTTAGAAAAAAACCTGAAAAGTTTTACATGGACTGATGATTTCACATGAAGAGCTGGGAAAATGTGTAGAGAAACAGCAATATTATTTCATGAAGAATTGTAAATTATTTTTCTGTTCTCAGAAATTCAACAATCTAAGACTATCCAAAGACTGATGATGAAGCATATTAGCTATTTTTTGAAAAAGAAATGATTTTTATTGAACAAGTGAAATATTATATTTTGTACTTTATTTATTCTCTTTTTCTCTTATTTGAGTCTTCTTGTATAAAACAAGTAATGTGCACATCTCTCAATTTGGCTAAGATTACAGGAAAAATTAATGATAAATGTTGGAGGGAATGTGGTTAAACTGGTACACTGGTGCATTGTTGGTGCAGTTGTAAAATGATCCAACAATTCTGGAGAGCAATCTGGAACTGTGCCCAAAAGACAATAAAACTGTGCATACCCTGTGACCCAGAAATGCTATTACTGCTTCTATATCCCAAGGAAAACATAAAGGAGGCAAAAAGGACTCAAATATGCAAAATGTTTGCAGCACCTCTTTTTGTGGTAGCAAAGAATTGGAAAATGAGTCAATGTCCATCAATTGGGGAATGACTAAACAAACTGTGCCAAAGGAAGAAAATGGAATCTTATTGTTCTATAAAAAGAGATGAACAAACTGATCATAAAAAAGCATGGAAAGATTTACACAAATGGATGCTAAACAGAATAAGCAGAACCAGGAATATATTATACACAAAAACAACAAGAATCTATGATCAACTATGAAAGGATTGGTTGTTCTCAACAGTTCAGTTATCCAGAGCAATCCCAATAGACTTTAGAAAGAAAATGTCATCTGCATCCAGAAAAAGAACTCAGGAAACTAAATATAAATCAATACATGCTATGTTAATTTATTTTTTTCTGTGTTTTTTTTCTCTCTCATGGTTTTTCCCTTTTGCTCCGATTGTTCTCACCCAACATGATTAATAATGCAATGAGTGTTAATAAATGTATTTACTAAATATATTAGACTTCCTGCCACCTAGGGGAGGGGGTGGGGAGTAGGAGGGAAAATTTATAACAGAAAGTTTTGCAAGGGCCATTGTTGAAAAATTGCCCATGCATATGTTTTGCAAACAAAAAGCTTTAATAAAAAATAAATAATAATAATAATAATAATGGAAAAAATAAATGTTTTAAGTGATAATATTTTATATAACTGGACATGTATAATCCATATATAACATTTATATAATCCATAAAATAACATTTTAACTTACCATCTCTGGGTGGTGAAGGAAAGAGTGGGACGGTAGAAAGAATAGAATTTGGAACTCCAAAAAATTCTAAAAATGAGGCTGGAGTTCTTTTTACACCTTATTTCTTAATATTAATCAATTATCTTTTCCAATTATTTTTTAACCTCTTACTCATATAGAGTATTGATAGCTCTTTTCTTCAGAAAAATATTCCTTAATATTTACCTGAAACCTATCTTGTTTCATCTCTGAAATTATGCCCTCTATTTTAAGTCTCTTAGTTTACTGTCTATAAAGAAGACCATTTTTCTACTGTCCATAAAAACCTACCTTTGATGAAAATATTCCGTCTATCTATTCTCTGACATCTTTACGCATATTTAACTCTACTCCTTGGAAAAAATATCTACATTAAGTACTAATTGCCTCTAATTCCTTTTCTGTCACTTTTTAAAAATCCTATTTTAATTTGGCTTTTGACTCAACTAAAATGCTTTAGTCAAAGCTAGCATTCATCTTTTAATTAAAAAAATCTGATAGCTTTTCTCAATCCTCATCCTTCTCATTTCTCACTTAATTGTACTATACTGGGATTTCTATGATTTCTCCACAATGCTTCCTCTTCTGATCCTTTTTTGCCTACTTTTCCCAACCCTATAATACATTTTTATATTAGAGATGCAATATCTCAGTACCAATTACTTTGAATTTCAACTCAATATATCTAAACAGAACTTGTTTTTCCCCTCAGAAAACAATAAATCATCTACTGTTTCTCCAACTTTCCTAGTACTGTTAAAAACTGTATCATTTTCTCAGGATCACATTCTCTACTTTTACTTGCAGGCACTCTATATATACAGGTTGTTATCTACTCTTGTTCTGTCTACTATAACATCTTTTTAATATATATATATATATATATATATATATATATATATATATATTTGTATAGTTACAACCCTGGTACAAGATTTTATCACATCACTCCTAGTCTATTGCAATAGACTCAAAGTCTCTCACCATTCTAATTTTTTCACTACAGAACAAAATAATTTTCCTAAATGTTTCATGGCACTCTCCCAACTCCTTGCTAAATTCCATTTTCTTTTTTAGCCTTCATACTGGCCCTTCCTCTCTTTCTAGTCATCTTATACTTTACAATCCACCTTCACTTTGCTACTTGCAGTTGATCAGGTCATAACAACTCCCATTCCATATTTTACTGTCCTACCCTTCCCTTACCCATGCTGCTAGAATCTGCTCTTGATAATTGCTTTTAACATTTTCTTTAATATGTATATGCAATATATATATATATATGTGTGTGTGTGTGTGTTTGTGTGTGTGTGTGTATGATACAAGACATATAATTATATGTGCACATACATCTAAATCTATCTTAATACTATATGGGTATATATAAATGCAGATAGGCAGAGAAATCCCATGAGTGCAGAGTTATTTTCATGTTTTCTCCTATTTTAGAATATGAGCAAATTTAGGATTAGACTTTCTTTAGCATTTCTTTAGTATTTCACTGTACCCACATTACTTAATATAAAGCAGGTCAAATAGTGCATAATAAATATTTTGTTTTTACTTTGTGATTTGTAAATTATATCTGCAGAGATTTGCAATGGGTTGATATAAATGTATAGCTAATATAGTGCTATTTTATGGTTCTTTTCAACATGAAGGTAAAAGTATTTTCAAACTTTTTTTTTCTTTTGTTTTCTTTTTCTTTTTTTTTTTACTGAGGCAAATGGGGTTAAGTGACTTGCCCAGGGTCACACAGCTAGGGAATGATAAGTGTCTGAGACCAGATTTGAACTCAGGTCTTCCTGACTTCAGGGCTGGTGCTCTATCCACTGCGCCACCTAGCTGCCCCCAAACTTTTTAAAATCATCAGATATGGATACTTATTCATAACTACTCAAGAATTACTACTAAGTAAATATTTCTATTTTCAAACGTCTTTCTTTTTATTTAATTTAACCCAAATTGACCTTTTCTTGCTTTTATGATGCTCATATATAATCTTATCCTGATACTTGATTCATGAGGCTACCTCATGGTCTCTATTGACATAAGAAGTATATGTTCAATTTGCTTAAGATACTATGAAATTTTCACTTGGATGATATTATGTGTGGAATATTTTTTAATAAATGTTAAATGGACATAAATTATAGTTTTTGTGGAAGCTGACATTTGGATTGTAAAAAAGATTGAAGCTTAGTATAAGAAAAATAACATTTTAAATAATAATTTGAACCATAACTTCTTTTGATTTATTGAAATGAAAAACCTGTCAACTAAGGCTAAAAAAATCATTTCATATAAATAGAAATTGATTTGTGCATAAATAACAAAATTAATTTAAAGCAAGTCTAATACCATAGTCTGATGTTACCAAAGTTACTTCCTTCTTAATACAAATATCCATTTAAAATAAATCTTAATTGTTGTTGCTGCTGTTGCTGCTTTTCCCTCTCTTCCATTTTTATAGAATGGAAAAAAAATATTTAAAACATTTTATACAATTCATTGAACTTTTCCTAAAATATTTCTAAGATATTTATGAATTATCCTTTAAAAAGAAGGGTGATTTAACCTATCACTAAAGTAAAGATATGATTAGACTAGAAAATCTTGATAATCCAAAAAGGCAATAAAGGTAATTCATTCAATCAAATAATTTTAGAGAAGGGACAAACTGACGTTTTTACTTACTTTTTTTTTGATCCCTCTAGCCAGAAAGGTCTCCTTCTTTCTTATATTTCTAATTCCAGCATATTTCCACCACACAAACTTATAGAAATACATTTCATTGACTTCAATGTCAAGAAAAGGATCAATGTGCCTTAGAACCATATTGACAGACTGGGAGCTAGAACGTAATAATTTTAATTCAATGTTTATGCAATTTTCAAAGTAGTACCATTAAAGAATGGGTGGATGAGAAAAATTTATTCCAAATGCCATGAAGGTGGCTGAAGTAGGAGCTGTGGAGTTCTTAGAGTTTGGTCAAACAGTAAAGATATGAAGTTCATCCACTGGATCCCAGGCTATCCCCTTATATCTTGACTTGTGTCTTACTATTGAACTTTGATGATCACTACTTTGAACAACTCTGCATTACTTAAATCCAATTCCCACAAATTCAAAAACAGCACCTCATGGTTACATTGATTCATTTATTGAAATATTTATTATAGGCAAAGTTTATTTTAGTTATTTGAAGATAGGCTTTATGTTCTCTTCTGAAATTTATAGCTAGAAAGGCTCACTGAGGTCATTTGATAAAAGGCTCTTAGGCCTAAAGAGTTGAAATGAGTTTTTAAGGTCACACAAGTGTTAAGTGAGAGAGGTAGGAATCAATGTGCAATTTCAAAAAAAATACCTTAAAGAGTGGCTTAGAGCAGAATTTTGAAAAGTATTTATTAAATCATTTAATACATTTTTTCCTCAGATAATTGCCAAAATTCTAAAAGATATCATAATAATCCCAATCACTGGATTTCTACACAATATAAACTGGTAATAATCTAATAGGGCAAGCTGATAGGAAGTAAAGAACTGTAATTTTATTTCTTTTAGGCAGCTCTGAAAGTGGAAACTCCCAAAATAAATATCAAGTAGCAACTCATCTTTAGGTAAAAGAGTCACTTAGGATATTAAAAGTAAGGGACCTATCTCCAGTAATGGTGGCATCCCAAACCCAACATTCTATTTACAACAACCTGCCCCTCTATACTTTAAAATAACATTATAAGACAGTAATCCCTTAACATTTAGACATTAAATAACTCAACAGATAAATTTGCTCAAGAATGTTAGGAAAAAAATTATCATTTCAAAAATATCTTTGAAGAATAGCAATATACTACTGCATTGATACTAACCAGATCAATGGATCTAAGAAACTATTTTCTCAAACTAGCTAGCAGAGTCATTTTAAATTTGTTTGGAACTCAGTTCAGAGCATGCCTGCTTAGGGACTCTCTTAAGATATCAAAATAGAAAAGTGTATCTATTAAATGATTAAATAATCACTTGCCAAAGGCAATGATCAAAATTTATTTCAGAGGACAGATGATGAGACATATTTTACCACTTTTCTCGGACTGTAAATGTTAATATGACATCAATATATTTTTGCTTCACTTAACTTATAAAATATAAGGTGGAGGAATAGATTTATAGAAATATTTATTATTGTGTAACAAAAGGAATCAATAATAATTCTTTTGAAACATAAAGCTAAGCAACCATATGGACATATTTTCTCTCAAATTCTAGTCTTTCAATTCATATTGCAATCAAGATCATATTTTGGAGCATTAATTTTAAATAGTAAAATGATAAATAAAAACTTATTTATATGATTCACTTTAATTTTGTGAAATGTGATTATCATCCTAATCAAAACCTCACTTTTTAATGGTACAATGTTTATATGGACTTACAAAGAAAAAAATTAAATTCTCACTTTATTGAACAAGGAAAATATTGTGTGCATTCTCTAGCACAGATTGTTAGACATCCCATTTCTTGGAGATCAATCCTGATGATTGTCTTTGTCTTCCTATGTGTTCTCAGATCAGTGATATCTGTAGTAGTTTTTAAATTGTTTTTCCAGTTCCTGAACACATCTTATGCTTTGACCTGTTTGCCTTGATCTATTTTTTTTTCAGTGTTTGAGTAACTGAATTTACAAATCTATTCTATCTACATCTTGCTTATTGTATCTCAGGAATTGGAATTACTTCCATCAACTCTTCTATTTTGGAAAACTAAACTTCCTCAGAACATGGGAAATAGAAGAGATGCTCACTGTATTTTGAATCATAAGATCTTGATTTTCGATCCTGCTTCTATTATTATTTCCTACATCAACTTCTTGTGTAGCTTATTAAAGCTTTGTTGGTGTCTTCTTTCTCTTTTTCAAATAAAGGTTTTTTACTAGGAGATACCTAAGTTTCCTTCTAGTTTAAAGAACTATGGAAGATATCTTTTTATGCATTAGTGACTCTAATCAGTTCCAGAAGGAATAACATCACATGAATATCTGGAAAATTAATTTTAATTTAATAATTATTGAAGCTGAAAATAAACTTAGGGATAAACTCAGACATTTTACTTAAACAATACCCAAGTTATTGCAATGATGTATTAGTGAGTCAAGATTCAGCATCCTTCATATCTGAGGTTTAATCTGATGCAGGTGCCTAGGTCACTGTGACTGGAGGTAGGAAGACCTTTCGTTCAAACCCAACCTCAAGCACTTGCTAGCTGTGAGATACAGAACAAGTCTGTCTGCCTTAATATTCTCAATTATGAAATGGGGATAATACCTTTTACTTCCAGCTTGGGACAAAACCTGTTTTACCCCAGGTTCAGAGCTTGACCTTAAAAATAAAAAAGAGAAAATCCAAAAGAAAAGGAAAGAAAATGAGCAAAAAACATAAAACACCTTTGACCATAGAAAGTTACTAAAAGATTCCACAAGGAAAAGCCCAAGGAACAGTGTTGCAAAACTCCAAAACTACAATGACAAGGAAATAATAGGGCAAGCTACCAAACAAAAACACTTCAAATAGAAAGGAACAATAGTAAGGATTATCCAGGATCTGGCAGCTTTTACAGTAGAAGATAGGAAAAACTGGAACACCATATTTCAGAAGGCAAAGAACCTGGGATTAAAATCAAGAATTAACCAACAAGCTATATTGCCCAACTGTATGGAAGCAAGTCTAATAATCTAACTGAAATGGAAGAATATTTACAAAAATATAAATTCCCCTGCTTAACAAAAAGGAAATAAATTACTTAAATAATCCCATTTTAGAAAAAAGAAATTTAACTCCTAAGAATGAACTCCTAAGAAAAAAATCTCCAGGGCAAGATAGATCCACAATTGAATTCTACCAAACATTTAAAGAGCAATTAATTCTAATACTATGTAAACTATCTAGGAAAATAAGTAAAGGGGAAATATTGCCAAATTCCTTCTATAACACAAATATAGTACTGATAGCTAAGCCAGGAAGAGCCAAAACAGGGGAAGAAAATTACAGACCAATCTTCATAATGAATATTGATGCAAAAATTGTAAATAAAATATTAGAAAAGAGGTTACAACAACTTATCAGCAGGATAATACACTATAACTATGCAAGATTCATACCAGGAATGGAAGGTTGGTTCAACATGAGGAAAATTATTATCATAATATCAATAAAAAACAACACAAATATATGATAATCTCAATGAATGCAGAAAACCTTTTGATAAACTATACCACCAATTCTTATTACAAACATTATGGAGCATAGGAATAAAGAGAACTTTCATTAAAATAATAAGCAGTATCTATCTAAAACCTTTAGTTAGCATTATTTGTAATAGAGAGAAACTGGGCATTCCCAGTAAGATCAGGGGTGAAACAACGATGCCCATTATCACCACTATTTTTTTCAACATTGTACTAGAAATGTTGGCTTTAGCAATAAGAAAAAAATATTAAAGGAATTTGAATAGGCAATGATGAAATAAAACTATCACTCTTTGCAGGTGATATGATGATATACTTAGAGAATCCTAGAAAATCATACAAAAACCTATTGGAAAAAATTCACAGGTTTAGTAAAGTAACAGAATGTAAAATAAGCCCGCAGAAATCATTAGCATTTCTATTCATAATGGGCAAAGCCCATCAGCAAGAGATAGAGTCATTCCATTCAAAATAATTGTAAACAAAATATAATATTTGGAGGTCTACTTGCCAAGACACAACCAGGAACTATATGAACACAATGATAAAACACTTCTCATACAAATGAACTTAACTCTAAAAATTTGGAAAAATATATATTTCTTATAGCCATGTCAAGATAATATAATAAAAATGACAATTCTGCCTAAATTGAACTACTTGTTCAGTGTCATACCAATCAAACTGCTAAAAAATATTTTATACAACTAGAAAAATAATGATAAAATTCATCTGAATTAACAAAAGGTCAAGATCATCAATGGAACTAATGAAAAAGATGCAAAGTTTTGTGGCTTAGCAGTGTCACTTGGAGGTGGCTAAGAAATAGAGTATGGGATCAGTGGAATAGATTACATTCTGATGACATAATAATCAAGGCTTATAATAATCTTGTAGTAGAAATTCTTAAATTCCAACTTTTGGGATAAGAACTCAGCATGTGACAAAAATTGCTGGGAAAATTGGAAAATAACTTGTCAGAAATTTTGCATAAACTTACAGTTCACACTCCTGTCAAAATAAGGTCAAAATGGAAATATTATTTGAGCATAAAGGATGATACCATAAAAAAATTTAGAACAACAAGGTGTAATTTACCTATGACGTCTTTGGAGAAGGGAGGAATTTATGACCAAAGAAGAACTAGAGAGCATTATGAAAGGTAAAATGGACAACTCTGATTACATTAAATTAAAAAGGTTTTGCACAAATCAAAAGAGAAATAAGATTAAAAGGTAAGTACATAGCTGGGGAAAAAAATCTTTACAGCCATTATTTCTGATAAAGGCCTCATTTCTAAAACATAAGGAACCGTGTCAAATTTATAAGACTACAAGCCATTCCCCACTTGGTAAATGGTCAAGGGATATGAACTACATTAAAGCCATTTATAGTTATGTGAAAAGATACTCTGTCACTATTGATGAGAGAAATGAAAATTAAAACAACTCTGAGGTACCACTTCACACTTCTCCTAGTGGCTAAGATAACAGAAAAAGACAATGATAAATGTTGGAGGGTATGTGGGATAATCGGTACACTAATGCATTGTTGGTGGAGTTGTGAAACTATCTGACCATTCTGGAGAGCAATCTGGAATTATGCCCAAAAGACTATAAACTGTGCAAACACTTTGACCCAGCAATGCCACTGATGAGTCTGCATCCCAAGAAAATCACAAAGGAGGGAAAAGGACCCATATGTACAAAGAGATTTGCAGTAGCACTTTTCATGCTAGCAAAGAATTCAAAAATGGTTGCATGACCATCAGTTGGGAAATGGCTGAACAAGCTGTGGTACATGAAGTTAATGGAATACTATTGTTCTATTTAAAAAAAAATGATGAGCAGGTAGCTAAGAGACACAGTGGTTAAGCACCAGCCCTGAAGTCAGGAAAACCTGACTTCAATCTGGTCGCAGACTCTTAACCCCTCCTAGCTGTGTGACTCTGGGCAAGTCACTTAACCCCAATTGCCTCAGCAAAAAAAAAAAAAAAATGATGAGCAATCTGGTTTTAAAAAAGGATGGAAAGATTTACATGAAGGAATCCTGAGCAAAACAAGCAGAATCAGAAAAATATTATACACAATAATAGCAAGAATGAGCAATGAGCAACTATGAAAGATCTTGTTCCTCTCAGTGCTTCAGTGATCCAAAGCAATCCCACTACTCTTTTGACTGAAATTGTTATCTGCATCTAGAAAAAAGAACTAAGGAGACTGAATATAAAACACATACTATGTTCATTTCTTTTCTCTCTTTTTTTGTCTCTCCCATAGTTTTTCCTTTTTCCTGTGATTTTTCTCCCCAACATGATTCAGAAAGCAATGTGTGTTCAAATAAACAAAAAAAAAATCCTTAAAACCCTTTCCTTGCTAATTATATGTTCTCTCAAATCTATTTCAAATATACCTCTCCTGGTGTCTCCTTATTTTTCTATAACTTCTTCTCACAAATAAAAATTCCTTTTGGCAAGTAGAAATCTGTTGTGAATCCTTCATATGTGAATTGCTACCATTATTTGGTGCCAATTGCTCTCCTTGATCTCATCTTTTATATATACAAATCCACACACCCATACACACTCACACATATACATGCATGCTAACATGCATGTCATAATTTCTAAAACAAATTGTTACAGCATATTAACTTACCAAAAACAAAAACAATAACAATTGAATCTTCAATGTTTTCTTCATTTTTCATTTCTCTGATGGGGATGTTCCAATAATTCTTGAATCTGCATTTATCATTAAAGAACAATTGAGTAATGTTTTATAATTTAAATTATGATTATTGCATTGTTTGTGAGTTTGACAAAAGATTGCAGTTCAATTTTTCCCCTACATTTGACTTCTTTTCAACTTGGTGTGAGTTAACCTTTGTAGCTTGTTCAATGAGAAACTCCACTGAACTGTATCACCATACACAATTAATGGGTGAACAGGCTATAATAAATGAAAATACCAGCACTGCTTAGCAATTAGCTTATGGATCATCTCCAACCACTTACATTCTCTTCCGTCTGCAGCATTTAACCATGCTGGGTGATTTAAATTATACTCAAAGTGAATGGCAATATTCAATTACTCTGTGGGTGCATTGTGGGAAATTGTCAGCAACGTGATTAATAGTCCTTATGAAAAACAATTAATTTGGTGCCTCATTGCTAGGTCAACTATAAAAGCTAATTTCCTTGAGGAAAGAAATATGTTTATCAGTGAATATTCATTAATAATGCTTTGATCTAAAATATTAAAATCTTCCCTTTTCAAAACTTCTTGGACGTGGGGATTGGACTAGATAATTTCTAAGGCTCTTCCAAGCTTTAAAATTCTCTGGTTCTCTATATGATGAAAATATACCCAGGCCTACTCTGTATAAAAATTTTGATCTTTTTTTTTTTTTTTTTTTTTCCTGCTTTTAAAGAGGATTCTGTGTGACAGCTTTCTGATTGTGTGGAAGAAAAATATCAATTTACATTGAAAACAGGTATAGTTTTCTCATAGTTCATGTCTTTGAGAACCTACTAGCTCATAATGGCCAGAGTAAATGGCTGCAATACAAAGGCATTTGACACACTATAGTGGGAGTTCAAGTCCCAGAGAGATGTGTTTTATTTTTAGCACTACAGAATAAAAACAAAAATAGCCCACTCTTCACACTAAACAGTTTTTAAAAAAATACATAACAAACAAAGCAGTCTTTTTCCAGCAAATGTTCCCACTAAGAGCATAAAAGAAATGATCTTTATTTACTCATACTCCCCTGAGGGTGAAAAGAGAACTAACTCCTTTTGGTTCTTCTGAGAATCACCTTCTATTCTCATTTACATTCTCTCTTGAAAGAGGTAAAATTAAGTATCATTCTTCCCTATAGAGTCTTTTGAAACACTGATTCTGTAGCATGATAGTTAAGCAGTCCTATCTAAATGATATTCCCAATCCTGACAGCTTTTCTAAGTGCATCTTGTTATTGGGGATAAGGCATTAACCTTGGCTCTGATCCTCTTTTCTTTCATCAAGGCTATTGTCCAATGCTGTGTTTTATATCATGACAACATTCTTATGATCTGTACCCTCCTTACTTACTTCTCTCTGGATCTATAACACTTGTCAGGAGAGAGAAAATATAAGAAACTAAATACTTGTGCCCACAGTAACCCCATCTGGGGGGAAAAAAACAAAACAAAACAACATTTTTTCCCTGACTGTTCTTTATGGAAATTTTCTCATGAAATAATGTAGATTGTTATCCATATATTTCTATTTTTATAATAACGTAGTCTATTAATAATGATAAATAATTTATTTTAAGTGGAAAAAAGCAGCATTTCCTAGTCACTAGAGTCCTAGTTTTGGAAATAGGGAGAAAAAGGTTATACACAGACTTATTGCTTAACCATGGGAATTTCACTTAAATTCTGTTTTCAAGTAGTTAGAACAGCTCTCAAGGCTTATATATTGTCACAAAATGCCAACTGCATTAATAGAGACACTTCCCACAGTTTCTTAAATTGAAAAAATAAATCACTAATCCTTCCATTCCCAGAAAGCTATGTTTTATTTCAAATTCTATCATTCAGTTCAAAATTCATTCTCAAGTCTGTATTTCTTTTAGGAAGTCAGTAAAATATCAGCTAATATGGCCTTATATTATATGACTTACATGCATTGGCCTCTTGTACAGAAAGAATGGTTACTGAACCAGCTATATATATTCTATTATAGGATTGTAGATTTAGATGTGGAAAGGACCATAGAGAATATCTAATCTAAGCTCCTTCTATAAATGAAGAAATGGAACCTCTGGATGTATGGAAAGTCACATCTGTGAGACTTGAAATCAAGTACTCTAAAACAACAAAATAAAAGCATTCCCTTATTCTGACAACACTGAATTAAATGCAGTTGTTTCTACTAAAGGGAAGAATACAATTGCTCTCAGTGCCCTTCAAAATGTGGACACCCTTAGGCAAAGCTTTGCTTAACTCAATCTCATTAAGATTCTGTGAGGAATTAGGACTCATGTGTCAACCATCAAAGACAGAATTTTGCCATGTATAAAAATGTATGGTACAAATCTTTTATGATTTTTATGTTCCATCAAAATATCTCATTTTTAGCTCTAAAAAGCATAAACAAGTTAACGCTTCTCAATTTAAAATAAGCAGTACTTTTCCACTTGCTATTACGTTTTTATTTCTGATGTCCTTCATTCATTCCCATATCTGCACTCCCATAATGGTGATATTGGAGCTTGTGTTTTTCCCAAAACCTTCATTCACACTAAGATTAATCTTTACTCACTAATAAGATTTTTTTTAAAGGTAAGAAAAAGCAAGTATCACGAGACAGGAATAAGCAAGACAAGCAAGTGCACTATGGATTATGTATCATTCTACACATGAGGAGAGTTCCAATTGCTCTCCCAGCATGCTGCTCGGTAAAGCAGTATGAGGTAATCACCATGGCAGGCAGACATGGCAGGAATTCTATTGTGCAATCTGCATATGTGGAGAGCCAATTGTAGGCATGTGGAATATCAGTCCAGTGAACACAGAACGCCTAAGGAACCTCATTGCTATTTCTAAAGGCTAGCTGTTAGAGAAGCAATTACCAGACTGATATTGACAGTCATTCACCAAGACTCAGTAGAAAATAGATGCTATGCTGCATTCTAAATCATATAAATTTCTTTCTACATGGGGAAGAAGGAGGAAAAGGTGATTTAATAAGATTATTAAAGCAGACTCCTCGTCATGGTTAGAAACTCTGAAAACTAAACTTAAGATTTTAAGAGAACACTGGGGCAATCTAATTCTTCTGAAGCTGTCAAAAAAGTAATATATTTAGATTTCTGAATATTAGTGTCATGAACATAGCTAGCTAGCTAGATCAACATAGATAGGCAGATATATTGATAGATAGACAGACAGACATAGATAGACAGTCAGATATATTGATAGATAGATCGACATAGATAGGCAGATATACTGATAGATAGATACATAGGTACATAGGTAGATAAATAGATAATTTTTTAAAAATCTTTCTTTATAAACAAACAATATATATTAGTCATCATAGGAAACTACAGAAGAAACATAAGACATTGTCCTGGCCAAAACTGTATAATAATTTAATAACCCAAGAGAGCAATATAAATCTGATAAAATTTAAATCCTTGAATTCAAGCTTGTGATCCATAAGAACTTTTCTGAGTTTAATCAGAACAAATTCAGCATCATAGTTGTTATTTTAAAATTAATCATATTGGCTTTTACCCTTTCTCAAAGCTTTCTCTAGGTCTGTTGAAATTTGATTGACTTTGTGCTCAATCAGGATCTCCCTTAGGAACATATATGTATGTGTATATAGTAATGAAAATGGAAGTCCAACATAGCATGATGATGTTTTCAATGAAAAAGAAAATAGACTAAATTTTTGAAATATAATCTAATGTATAATTAAAGTGGTTAGACACATATATACAAGTATGTATGTGAATATATATATATATATATGTATTTGGCATATACATATATATCAAATATATTAATATTTGAAGAGCTATTAACACATTTCTTGACACATACTGGGCATGTAATAAATGCTTGTTCTATTAATTTCCATTATATCCATAAATGTGAGTGATATCTTCATAGACATATACACATAAATAAATGCACATATATATATGCATAAATTTAAACTGACATTTTGACTGATTGTAATTAAATTATTATAATAACCTCATGCAGCAATTATTGTATCAGTATGGATTGCAATTTCTCTGCAAAGTAAATTACCAGCAGCATCTTAAGGTTAAGTTAATGAATGGCCCATGATCGCACAGCAATTTGCATCATGGGCCTTGATATCAGATCTCCTTGAATCTGTGGGCAGCATTAAGTCTACTTGGTCAGGCTGTTATTACAAATGTGGTGTGTGTGTGTGTGTGTGTGTGTGTGTGTGTGTGTATGAGTGAGTAAAAATACACATCTCATCTTTATAATTTTGAAGATTACCATAATAACTAGTGAACTAGCCATTCTCTTTGGCTGATTTTTTAAAATAAAATTACATATTTTCTAATATGAAACATACATCCTTATTTTTATTAATAATCCATTAATTACATAAGTAATAGGTCCACTTGTATAATAGTTTGGAGAATTTTTTCTTTGATGTTTGTTTTCTGATTAATTGGAAAAATATTAGTTCAAAACAAAATATTATAATTAATTTCAAAGCATTCAGAGGAAGGAAAGAAATAAGAGCAATTCTATTCTAGAGTGACCAATATATTTTGGACATTTTATTTTAGCCAAATTCTTTTTTTCCCACCTGTACTGCTTAAAAGGTTAAATGTAAAATGTGTCTACCTCCATAAATCCTTTAATTCGGAGGGTGTCACTCATGTCACAGTGTACTAATAAGTTGAAACCAGAAATCTTGGACTTATAAAATGCAGCATGAACCTATTTCACTCCTCTTTAAGAATTCTGATTGAACCTATAGCAAATGCATAACTAGCTGACTCTAGAAATCTACTGTACAATTTTCTAGTAGCCTGTGGGATAAACTTGACAGTTTTTACCCTTTCCTAATAAGATGAGCTAGATAGATTAATGGTTAGAAAGTTAGGTCTGGAGTCAGTAATAATCTGGCCACAGACATTCATCAGCTATGTGACACTATGTAAATCATTTAAGCTCTCTATGCCTCAATTTCCTCATCTGGAAAATGATCATCATAATAGCACTTTCATCACAGAGTGGTTGTGCAAATCAAATAAGGTAGCATTTATATATCACTTAATACAGTGACTGTAACATAACACTTAATATTTATTCAAAGTAGGGAGGAATAGAACTGAATAGATTTTGAAAATTATTATGATAGATATTATATGGTTTAAAATATCAGGAATTTCCCTTTTTTCACCAAAAAATTTTCATGTGAGTGACGGTTTCTATAAATTTAAATAAGAGAAGTTTAAAAAAAAAAGCATAAGCTTGTCCCAATTAGATTTTTACAAAGGTTGAATGCCATATTGAAATCAAAGGGAAAGGGTTTTTAGATGTAAATGAAAGATTATACATTTTAGGGTAAATCAAAGTAGGACATCAAGACATCAAAGTGTATCTAGGATACACAAATATTCACACATATATGTATGCACACGTATACATATATGTATACTATGTGTATATATTGTCCTTCTAGGCACTCTGTTTAGTAGTTTATAGATACTGACCCACATTTTATCATTGTACTTTAGGTTTGTGATTGTTCCTCCCACACATTTACTATGTGTTTAGTTGTACCCAAGATTTTTTTGGGGGGGGACTTCTTTGCAAATTATGCTCTCATCATGACATTTGAGTAAATGATTTTGCTAAGAAATGATTCAAATGTATGCTTGTTGTCAGGAAGCTTCTGTATTACAGGGACGGCCACCTTTGGAAGGACTCCTCAAACAATTAAGACATGGAAATAACCCCTTTGGGGATTAACAGACAGTGTAATTAGAGGTAGGGGAAAGTGTCAAGATGTGTTTGATAAAAGGATCGTGTTTTTCCTCATATGTGAGAGGAATAATTGCATGTAAGATTGTTATATTCCATACAAAGAAATAAATCTGACCTATATATATATCATTCAATCAACCAGCCTTAAACACTTTCTGATCTATATCTAGCCACTGGACAAAGATGGTTCTAGAGGGAAAAGTGTCATGGTATCACCTGCCTGATGTTATGACTCTTTAAGAATGAAGGAAAGCAACAACAAATACCTACTATGTACCAGGTAAGTAATAGCCAACAGTCATTTGCATAATTGGTATGAGTTGTCTCTTTAAGTGGCTTATTTCAGGGATGTTTATATACATAAATATATATATATGTTTATATATATATATATATATTTATATATATATTTATGTATATATAAATGTATATAAACTCATGAGTAATATTGTCAAAAGAACAGTGAATATGGCCAACCTTACCTTGGCCAAATCCCTTAAACTTTGGGGTTGTTAATGAGGAAAGTGTTTTACAAACCTATGTAAGGCTCTGTAAAGCTTCTAGACCATTATGTCAATACAAGTAGAGAATGTCTTCTATTTATATTTTAAATGTTCCCTAACATATTGGCCTGCACAAAATGGAGAGCTAAAGAAAAAAATTTTAAAAATATAAAAATATAAAACATATTTTCCACTATTTGCCTTTTTTTTAAGAAAACTATACTTACTAAGATATACCCAATATTGTTTGTGGGGAATCAGTTAATAAAATAATCTATTACTTACCTGGTACATAGTAGGTACATTATTAGGTTTAGAGAAGCAATATAAATGATGACAGTACCTCCTTTTGGTATATTTAGAGGCGCAATGTAGGTTATGAAAATCTAAGCTTTTTTAAAAAAATTAAACTATGTAACTGACCTTTTATTTGATTTCTTAGAGTATCAATTGTCACTTATTATGTAGGGGAAATGCTGGATAATACAAAGTTTTCTTATTTCTACCATTAAACTTATGCTAGGAAGCACTCTAAAAGTAAACTCAAGGCATTGTGTAAAGGATGCCAATAATTCCTTTTCTATCATCTTGCCCACACTCTTTTTTCCAATTGAATTAAAAATCCTATCTTTTCAAAAATTCTTCTTTTTTTTTTTTCTTGGTAGAAGTGCTGAATAGTCCAGAGTACCTATTAAATACCTCATTAAGAGCAATATGTCTGTCTGGAATGAGCAGAAACTCTATAATAATAGGGTTGTAATTTAAGCTTGAGTTCTAAAAGAAAGGATAGAAATAGTATATATTCTCATTATGAATTAAAATAATGTTTTATTAAAATTGGATATTTTTTCATAGACTTAAAATCATTTGATAAAATGGTCATATATAGTACCAGTCACATTTCATATTATATAACATCATTGATTCAGGATGTTATTGAGGAAGGTGCACTTGGCCAGCTGTCATTGTCCTTTTCTCCTTACCATTTTTGCCTCTGGAGAATTTACTAGCTAGCCTAATGTTAGAACAATTAGTTCATTTTCTTTTACCCAAGGGACAATATAATGACCACTCAGGTTTATAGGGACCCCTCTTCATTGGATTTAAAAAATTTATATTAAATGAAATGTTAGGGGTAAAACGTATAATTGTTGAAATTTCTCAAGAAAATTCAAATTAGGCAGATATGTAGTTTTCTACCTTAATTACAGTTTATTTTTATCTCCTACTAAACAGTGGTATTTTATGTATGATGCCAACTTCAGTTTAGCAAAAATGTTAAAGAGTAGGAAAGAAGTAAGTAGAATTTCTTAGTTTCTTTTCATGAATAGTTATAGTAAAGTTTAATTTATAAAAAGAAGACTTTGTTTTCTTGCAATTTATTTTAATCTTTCAATAAGAGGCTACAAATCAGTATTTTCAGCCTTTGTTTTCTGTTATGAGATGTTTGTGGGGACCAGTAACCTTCTTTCATCTCTTCTATAGTTCAGCCTCCCTTTCATCCTCCCTTCCTTACTCTCCTGATTCTTAAGACCTGGGGAAGATTGACCTCATTGTTGCTGCCATGCAATTATCAAAATACCTACCACTTCTCAGTCTCTTTGCAAACTGCATTTCTCTAAGAATCTCCAGCACAGTACAAATCACCATTCTGACTCCAACAAGCCACCTAGAGAGAAAGAAGAAAAAGATGAGCAGGAAATAAATCTTAATATTTTGGCATAAATCATTTAATAACTCTTTATTTCTATATTGTCATATATAAAACAGGTTGTACTAAATGACCTCTATGATTCTTCCTGTTCTAAATCTATGATCAATCAGACTGGCTCAAAGAGCAGTGTCAAATTAATTCTCAAGGCTCAGAGAGGAGTACTTATCCCCGTAAACTATAAATTTCAAGATGCCAAATAGTACTCAAACCCTTATTATATTTATCCATATTTTCCTATTTGATTTTTAAAAAATCATACTGAGAAAGAGTATCTAGGGTTCCCACAAGCTATCCATTTAAACTCAAACTCTTCATGATTCTCTCTAGATTCAAAATTTTTTAATGATAATCCAAATAATGGACTATGCTTTTCCTTTAAGGACCAGTTTAACAAAGTTCAGGTAGGCTTATAACATTATGATATTTTGACAACAGTATCATAAGATGGACTCTTGAAACATAAAAGATTGTGAGATTTACTGATGAAATGAGCATCTACAAAAATCATAAAAGTAAACTTATACATATATAAATATATACATAATATATGTTTGTGCCCATCTATGTATTATATACATTATTATTAAATAAGCAATTGTTACCTAAAAATAGGCAAAGGGGTGAGGTAGCTAGATGGTACAGTGGACATAGTGTTGGCCCTGAAGTCAGGAGGACCTGAGTTTAAAACAAGCCTCAGACACTTAATATTTCTTATTTATATGACCGTGGGCAAGTCACTTAACCCCAATTGCCTCAGCCAAAAAAATAGGCAAAGGGTTATTTAATTTTTAAAATGAAGGACCATAAATTCTTATTTATTCCATTGTCCGCAATGAATTCATATTCAGATATATTTTACGTGAAAAAAATAAAAAAATATTCAATTTAATTAAAAATAAAATTCTCTTTTTTATACTCAATTTTAGGAAATGTGAAAACAAACTTCAGAAAATAAAGAAACAGCTTTTGGGATAAGAACTCACTATCTGACAAAAACTTCTGGGAAAATTGAAAATTAGTATGGAAGGAACTAGGCATTGACCCACACCTAAACTGAAATGGGTTCAAGATTTAGACATAAATAGTGATATTATGAGTAAATTAAAAGAACAGAGGATAGTTTACCTCTCAGATCTGTGGAGAAGGGAGGAATTTGTGTCCAAAGAAGAACTGGAACTCATAATTGAACACCAGATAGATAATTTTGATTTTTAACTTAATATAATCAAATATACCCTTTGACCCAGCAGTGTTTCTACTGGGCCTATATCCCAAAGAGATCTTAAAGGAAGGAAAGGGCCCCACATGTGCAAGAATATTTGTTACAGCCCTTTTTGTGGTGGCAAGAAACTGGAAGCTGAATGGCTGCCCATCAGTTGGAGAATGGGTGAACAAGTTATGGTATATGAATGTCATGGAATATTATTGTTCTATAAAATATGATCAGCAGGATCATTTCAGAGAGGCCTGTAGGAACTTATATAAATTGATGCTGAGTGAAGTGAGCAGAACCAGGAGATCACTGCACATGGCAACAGGAATATTATAAGACAATCAATTCTGAAGAATGTGACGGCTTCCAATAATGAGATGATAGATGCCAGTTTCCATGATCTTGTGACAAAGAGACCCATCTAAACCCAGAGAGAGGACTGTGGGAACTGAATGTGAATCACAGCATAATATTCTCACTCTATTTGATGTTGTTCGCTTACATTTTGTTTTCTTACTCATTTCTTTCCTTTTTGATCTGATTTTTTTTGTGCACCAAGAGATTTGTATAAATATGTTTGCAGGTGTTGGATTCAACATATATTTTAACATGTATAATATATATTGAATTGCTTGCCATCTAAGGGAGGGGGTGGAGGGAAGGAGAAGAATATCTGAAACACAAGGCTATGCAAGGGTCAATGTTGAAAAATTATCCATGCCTATGTTTTGAAAATAAAAAAGCTTTAAATAAAAAAACGAAAAGAAAGGAAAAATCTTCCATATGTATTATACTCCATCAACAACTCACCCCTACCTCCATCATCTTACTAGATTGTTTTCTTTTCCATATTTTTGGTAGAATGTACAGCATTTTGCAAATGGAAGCTATAAATCACTGGAATTTAATTTGTTTTGATACAAGGGACTCCTCAGCAGTGTCAAGGCCTTTCTTCCTCACACATCTTTATAATTATTCAATGTTTAGGTCAAGCAGGAAAACAATTTGTTATCCTTTCCCAGAAAATTCAACTGCTGTAGTAGAGTAAGATGTAGGAATAAGAATGATCCACCTGGAAGCTGTCACTGTTTTGAGAGAGCAGTAATATAGTAGAGATGCTTTCACCTAGATTTCCATCCCTGATATTGCTTCTTGCTAAAATGTACAGATATCCATCTTCTTGCAAAAACCATTTGGAATCTAGGCAATCACAAGACTGATGGATGTTTTGAAAACACCTTGTTTTAATTTTGTCCCCCAAACATTAATATTTCCCCATTTCATTCCATTGAAAATAAATGTTTCAATTCATTAAGGAAGATGAAAATACTAATCTACTCACAGCGATAAAAAGAGCTGAATATCATTATGAAAAAAAATATCCAGGCTCAGCATTCAACAGAGCCATTCAATAGCAAGGCTGATTTGTCTGATTCATATGCTTTGCTACTTGGATGCTGAAAAGCATTTGCCCAGACTTTGTTAGGATTCCCAGCCACACATCATATATTTTTTTCCTTGTCATATGGTTTATCAAGAGCTGTACAAATGATTAGGCAGAGGTAAAGATGAAGTAGTTTTCCCTGTCAGGACAGGTTCTTCAATGAGCTGCTGTTTAGCTTTCTATTTTTATTTTACTTAAAATATAATGAAATATAGACACAATTAATTGTGCTGAGTATTTATAGAAGTCTTTGTTATCAAGGGTCTATGCACGTGTCCCCATATTAAGCAGATTCATCAATTGCAGCATGAATTCCAAACCTTTACATTTTCATTCCTTACATACACTGGCTTTTGAGGAAGATGATTATCTTTTGGCATTTATATAGCACTGCAATATTTGAAGTATTTTAGTTTTATTAGTTCTCACTATAATTCCTGAAAGTTGGTAAACATTATAATCTCCCTTTTACACATGAGGCAAGTATAATGCAAATAGTGCTCATGTCAATCAATCAATAAGCCTTTATTAAAAGTTCATTATATTCTAAACGTACTAAGAGCTGGGATATAAATAGAAATAAATATTGCCTTCAAGATGTTTATGGTCTAATGTCTCATGTAGATGAGATTCCTAAATACTGGATTTTAAGGAAAGAGAGATACAAGGGAAGCTTGAACCTGATCAGCAAATAGGTAAAACACAAGCATTTGAAATGGCCAATTAAAAGCTGCTGAATGTTGCCAAAACCTTCAATTAAGTATGATCTTTCCAAGCACAACTTTTATCATATAAGTTCCTTTTTCAGAAATCTACCTTGTGCCATTATGATTCATGGGACTATATCCAAATTTTCCAGCCTATTGCATTATCTTTCTATTTGCCATTTACTTTGTTTCTTAGCTCTACTTGACATGGGTTTTCTTGGGCAGTGAGGCATTTTACTATTATTGTTTTTTTTTTTCCTTTCCATCACACACATTACTCTTCCTTTATCTTTCCTAAAATTTACTCTTGAGCTATAATGTTTTCCTATCTTTTGCCAATCCAAATCCTATCTTTAATATAGTATAGTAGATAGTAAAGTAGAATGGATTGAAAATTGATTTTAAATTGTTAATATCAGGCTATAGACAATGCTTCTTACATATGAGTTGTGTAACTATAGGGATGTCCTTTTTTTTTCTTTTAATCCACATTGCTTTATGATTCATGTTGAAAGAGAAAAAATCAGAGCAAAAGGGGAAAACCATGGGAGAGATAAAAAAAAAAGAAGTGAAGATGCAGAAAAAAAAAGAAGTGATTTACATTCAATCTCCATAGTTCTTTTTCGGGCTCAGATGCTATTTTCTGTCCAAAATCTATTGGGATTGCTTTAGATCACTGAACTACTTTTGGGGATGTCATTTAACCAGTAACCTGCCCTCAGCCAACACTCCAAAACTGGGAGTTGCAGAGCAGTCACAAATCTATATCAACAGGAGTTTTCTTATTAGAAGTGCCTTACACTGAAAAAAAAAACAGCAATTCTAAGAGACAATCTACTTGAGAGACTAGAAAGGTAATTTCAAATCATGGAACAGATTTCAGCTTAATATTATGAGAAAATATGGGAATCATAGAAATGTTGAGATCTATAAAATGTCATCTGGTTCTAATCTATTTAAGTTATAAAAGGTCACCTGCTACATTATAATATAATTATAATATGATTTTGAATCATTTGGATCTCTCTGAGAAACTTCATTTGATTTTTTATTGTTTTTTCTTACATTTATATCAGGAACCCCATAGAAGTTCTTTCCTTTGATCCTAGTGTGGTCCTCCAACAGAAAGAACAGGTGAATCCCTCCTCTGTATGACAATAATTCACAGATTTTATGATAGGAACATTACCACACTAATATTTTCCAGGTTTGGCATTCCTGGGATCAATTCTTGCACACCATACACAACATCCTCCATATTGTTTACATTTCTATCTGTAAATTTCCATTTATCTATGTACTTACAAAATTTCAGAACCAAGAAGAGCGTAATAGACACTTGGTAAGGATGGAGTATAGTAGATCTGTTTCCTTCTTTGCTTTTGAAGGTTTATTTTTTATTTCTGTTCAAAAACCTTTAATAAACAAATTCTTTATGACTATCATAAAAATTGTTGTTTGATGTAAATTCAATTCATCTTCAACTGTTTAGTCACCTTTCTTGTCCATATATTACTTTAATACAAGTAAATGAATATAGTTCTCCCTTTTGAGATAAATGTCCTATATATTATTCTAGATTATCATGGTCTTTTGGATCCTGATGCTGCCAACCAAATTATTACTTATCTAATCCATCTTCTTGCCATTGAAAATATTACCTAGCATGTTCAATGTGTGTTCATCCAAGTTAGTCATAAACATGATAAACTGAACAGTACCAAGAACCAAAAACTTTGTGATACTCACTCCACTTCTTTCCATCAAGTCACTAATTTTCCCTCCTTTGGTGCACCCCTTGAATAGTTTTAAACTTACTTAAAACTACACGACTTTCATATATTCTGGGAGAATATAATGATGGAAACTCATATTATCTTTCCTGAAATTTAGGTATGCTTTTTATATCCTCTAATATATGTCTCTTTGTCTCTACTCTATCACTCTGTCTCTATGTGTGTGTCTCTCTATGTGTGTCTTTCTGTGTCCCTCTGTCTGTCTCTTTGCCTGTCTCTGCTGTCTCTCTGTCTCTGTCTCTGTTTTTGTTTCTGTCTCTGTCTTTCTGTTTTCTCCATCTATCTCTGTTTCTCTCTGTCTCTGTCTCTCTGTGTATCTCTGTATCTGTCTCTATCTCTATCTATTTGTTTGTCTGTCTGTCTCTCTCTCTCCTCTCTCTTTCTCTTTCTCTCTCTCAGGAAATTGTGGCTCCTCAATCCCCACCTTGTTTACCAACTCATACCTTCAATTAAAAAAAATCCCTGCTTGGGTTACTGATACACTATGTGAACTCTATTTTTTACCTAATGGTCTGCTGGAGTAGGAAGTATCTCAGGGGCTGGAGCACTGAACAGAGAGGGCAGGAAGCCCTGAGTTCCAGTTCAGCCTCAGACACTTACCAGCTGTGGGATCCCAACCAAGGCACTTAACCTTTGTTGCCTTAATCCAGTACATGACAAATTGCAACAACAGCAACAACAATAACAACAGGCAGAGAACAGAAGAGACTACGGTTGTTTGGAATTGCTTTGCCTCTCCAAGGTATTATTTCTATTTTCTGTAAAGTCAAATCATGTTATTTTTTGATTTCATTTTGTGTTCCTGAATTTTTAGAGATGATTTATAAGATTTCAACTTGCATATTCAAATGTGTACATGATATTTCTCTATAAATATACATAATCATATTTGTACATAGAGATATAAACTTTGCATTTAATATATATGTATATTTGCATATATATGTATACATGCATGTGAGAGCAAAATATGATTACTTAAAAATGCTTCCAATTTATTTTTTTTCTTGTTTTATTAAGGCTTTTAAAAATTTTGAATTTTTTGAAAATTTTTAACTTTCACCCTTGTATAAACTTGTGTTTCATTTTTTTCCTTCTTTCCCCCCCACCCCCTCTCTTAGATGGCAAATAATTCAATATATGTTAAACATGTGTAAGTTTTCTATACTTATTTCCATAGGTATCATGCTGCATAAGAAAAATCAGATCAAAAAGGAAATAAAATGAGTAAGAAAACAAAAAGTAAATAAACAATAACAAAAATGTGAAAATACTATGTTGTGATCCACATTCAGTTTCCACCATCCTCTATGGATGTAGATGGCTCTCTCCATTAGGGGTCTATTGGAACTTGCCTGAATCATCTCATTGCTGAGAACAGTCATGTCCATCAAAATTGATCATTGTATAATCATATTGTTGCTCTGTACTCCTGGTTCTCCCCATTTCACTTAGCATCAGTTCATGTAAGTCTCCCCAGGACTTTCTAAAATCATTGCAGTGATTACTTTATATAGAACAATAATATTCCATAGCATTCATCTACCATAACTTATTCAGCCCTTCCCCAACTGATGGGCATCCTCTCAGTTTCCAGTTTCTTGCCATTACAAAAAGGACTGCCACAAACATTTTTGCACATGTGGGCCCCTATCATATCTCCTATTAGGTTGAAGTCTTTTTAAAGATAGGGATTAGTTTTTCTATTGATAGATTTTATTCCCAGAGTTTAGAATAGAGTAATATAAGCACTTAATAAATGTTTATTTTATTGAATATATATATATATATACACACAAATACTTTATATGAAATATATATACATATTTGTATGTACTATGTATGCATGTACTTAATGTATTTCTGTCACTTTCAGTATTCTACATACATTGTAAATTTACTTTTCGCCCTGAAATCAATATGCGTAATATAGGTCCAATTTATTTATGATGAACAAACTGAAATATAGGTTAACTGACTTGCCCATGCTAATATGACTACCAATTTTCAGGAGCAATTTTTTCCTATTCTTAGGTTATCAATTCAATACCTCACACTGCACAGAATCTCCTAATAGTTGGCATAGTGGGAAACTAGTTCAAGCTTTGAGGACAGAAAGTCTGAGTTAGGTCTTTCTCCTTTTGAACCAGAAAATGTGGCTTTGGGTAGACTGTGGACATCTTGGAAGAGGATATTCCTTTCAATCTGTTACCCTGGAGCATTGATTCACCATTAGCACAAAGATGGGTAATGTCAAAATGATTGAAACAATCAAGATAGCAACAAAGATAATTTATAATACTGAAAAATACCAAGGCAAGGAGAAAAAAGTAAGGATAATTTTTCATTTCCTTGTCCCCTTAGCTCTGAAATGAGGAAGGTCATTATCTTATTGATCCTGAAGAAGAGTTCAATCAATTCAGTGATTGAGAGAAAATAGAGAAGGGAAATTGAAGTTATCATCATTGGTCCAGTTCTACAAGATCCAGTTGTTTTTTCTTTTCTTTTTTCTTTTCTTTTCTTTTCTTTTCTTTTCTTTTCTTTTCTTTTCTT